>UZAN01050045.1:4490-15773 GCA_900618425.1 Echinostoma caproni
ATAAACTGTGATGCTAGCAACGACAGTGACGGATGAGTGGTGCGTTGACGTGTAGCACGTTTGTTGATAACCCAAGTGATTAGCGGGTTGGAGTAGCAACCCCCTCGTGTCTGGGTTTGAATCCCAGCGGATTCGGAGGATGCGCAATTTCAGTGATTCCTGACTGCTGCACAGAGCGGTCAAGGCTTTCCCAGTGAAGATAATCGCATTGACTCTGCTTGGTAAAAAACGATTTCATAAATAACATTTCATACCAAAAACCACGTATAAAAGTACAAACTGATACAGATATGGCGAACCTTATTGCAGCACACACTGTCCATAGATGCGTAGAAACGCCAGTTTGCATCTTTGTAATCGAATGGGTCCCAACATAAGTCTTGTACTCGACCACAGTTGCATGAGCGCCGTAGCAGATGTTGGGAACGATGGGGCATCACGGCCAAATGTTGTTTACCGTCCAGTGAGGCACTGTCTGTGATCCCGGTTGTGGTATCTTTTGATGACGATTTCGGTGGTTCTTGGTTTTCTCCGAGAGGAGTTGGATCGCCTGGACTGAGCAGTTCGGTTGCTTCAGATGGGTGACAGGCGAGAAGCGATTCAATCCAATAGGCACGCCATTTGCCCATTAGTCCTATGGGAAACAGACAAAGCAGTAAACAAGTTGAACACCGTCAGTATAGGTATACTTACAACAATGAATTATGCCCGATCGAGTTTTATTCATTTTTGAAAAGGAATAATAAAGAGATTTTAGTGCGAATGTGGTTTCAACGAAATCGATTTGTTGATTAACTCTTTAAAAGTCACCCGAGTCTTACCAGATGGAACAACTCGAGTAAGGGCCATTTTCGCATCTAGACTATTCTGATGATGGTGGTGATTGCGACGATAGCCTGGAGCGCGAGAAGCATAAGCTCGGTCGAGGGCACCGTCATCCGCGTATAATGTTCTCCTATCCAAACCGGCTAGAACGGCGCGGAGCGGAGCTGCATCGTCCGGGACACGGTGCATCTCGTACTGGCATGCATGTCCGGTGACGGATACCGCGCTGCATGTCACGCGACCAGCTAGATAAATGTGGGCCAAACGTTGGGATAGTTGCTCTAATGCCCGGAACACAGCGGGTCCACGAGCCAGACTGAGGAACACATTGAAAGCGGACACAACCTGTAGATGTTTTTTTAATTGTAAGAGAAATAGGGAACGAGTGGAATTAAAAAAACATCATTAGATTCGCATACAAAAGGGAATGAGTAAATTATGGTATAGACATTGTCTGAACAGCCCCCCAACCAAGCTCACTTCCAGAGCTTAATAGTCGTGTGCCAATACAACACTGTATGTATATTATTAATTACAAAAAGGCCAGCTGGCAAGGGAAAAGGGGTGGTAGGGTGCGAAAAATGTTTACGTACTCCAGGTATGAATTGATCTCAACTTTGAACAGGAGTTTCTCATTAGTATCTCTTCGGATCATATATATTATTGATCGCGTGTTGAAGGCTCCATCTTGGGAGCACATGGGCATGGATGAACTGTTTTTGGATGCACCGAGTGAGTATGGAGAACGAAGCCGATGGCTTCCACTGTTGTTAGAAGTCAAACTCTCACCGACCGTTACTAGTTCACAATAATTTTAATTTCCAATAAATGAGATAAAACTGGTGGTCTCCAGTCTAGATTGTGCGGTTCTGATTTTGTATGGAAGGGAGAAGGGAAGGTTTTAAACACATGCATATTTTTATGGGTACCAGCACGGTGATGTAAAGCTAGCATATCTACAAGTGCTTTTGTTATCCGTTGTTTTTTCTCATAGTAACCTTCCTCCTTTTTGTATTGAATTATTAACACCATGCTGTTTTGGCATAATTATGAATGCCAGAAAACAAACTACTTTGCCAACCATTTGGCCTAGTAGGTGGTTGTACACGCTTTATCTTTGGGTAGTGTTTATGATTTCTTTGTCGGAAAGCAAACCGACTGAAAGAATAACAGCACCAAATAGCAAGGATATCCCTGTCCAGAACCCGAAGCGTAACGTTTAACCTAAGTGTTTCCATTCATAGATTTGGGAACGATCCTGTAAGCCCGAAAACAGAAAGAGTAGGCTGGCTAACTGGTTCCAATTAACGAGTCACTGTTCTCATGCCAATTCCGGAAATAAGCACAAAACCGTTCCCAAACAACATCATCGTGTTGGTCGAATTTGGGCCTCACTATCCTAAACAATTGAAGTGCGTCGCACTGCTGTGTTATTTTGCATGGTGGAGCATCGTTAANCGGGGTCAGACGTCCAAGGTACTCAATACACCTTGATGTCCAGTGGAGCCGGTGACCACTGCCGCGACCAGGAAGTTATGCGTGTGGCTCGTACGCATCTTCTCGGTTGGTTTGGAATCAAGGTTTTTAGCCAACTCCCTTAGGTGAACTACCAATGGTTCACCAACCCGAATGTTGGTTTTTCATCCTCTCACTTCAGTGGGAAAACACCTCTGCCACTAGGAGGCAGTGAGTAGGGCTTCCTCAGCAGAGGCTATTTGAGATGCTTAGCCATATAGGAGCATTGCGCGAGATGTAAGGGAGTGGTGACCAGTCACAATCCCAGACACCCACCCTGACCATACTGAGCTTTTCGTGTTGGTCGAATTTGGGCCTCACTATCCTAAACAATTGAAGTGCGTCGCACTGCTGTGTTATTTTGCATGGTGGAGCATCGTTAACTTTTCGAAATCAAAACATAGTGAGATGAACTTTAGTGATCACCACAAGAGTTACGATGCGTAAGAAGTTAGAATTATTGTCTGAAATGGACAGAGACGAAACTGTCCATAATGAAAATACAAAATGAAGCAATTGTGCATTAGGATAAATTGCTGGAATAACGCCGATAGAAGAACTAAATTTTTTAAACGGATCACCTGTTAGATCCGAAGGATTCCTTCACAAGTGGTACAGATATAAATCAATTGGCTTTAGCCTCAGTAGTCACATTTGTTTTGACCTAAGCTGTGCTTCACGGTGGTGTTACAGTGATTTCTCTCGAATAACATGCGTGACCTCGGATGTGAATATTTTTAGCAGCGGCAGACAAAAACTTACATTCAAAGCCGTTGTACACCAGCAATCAATGTCTCGTAAACCAAAATTCACTGTTTGGCGTTTCTGAGCATGGCAGCTATATTGACGGAGTCTTAAGCGTGCCTGCAGTCGTGGGGTTTAAGTGATTCAAGATTGATCGGATAGTAACTGAAACAGGTATTGCTCAAAAACAACGACCTCAGGCACGGCATAAATAATGAGCATTAAACCTTACAATGAAATCAGGGAGAACGCACCTTGACTAGATGGTATGTGTTGGAGTAATGAATGGGCAGATCGCTCTTGTAATGAGCTTCGGCTGCGGACAGTGCAGCTCGACAACGCACATCCGATAGTCGACGAAGCACATCGTTTGGGGATGTGGTCGGCACGTCACCAGCAGGTCGTACATTAGAATCCGTTTCGGTGTCTAGAACGGACGGGCACAGGGTTGCGGAATTGCGCAAAGACGCGGACGAAGGAGAGATGGCCATGTGAAATGCATGCAGCCAGGATTGAGCCAGTGATCCACTGGAGTGATTATCTGGCTTCCCATGTGCCCCATCGGAAGCGGGTGTATCGTCCGACATGAGACTTGTGTACAGTTTGTAACATGCCTGAATGTGAAAAGAGAACAAACAAAGTATCAGATTCTAAACGGATATTGTGTAAGAAATAAGGTATCGCATCTTATGTGAAGGAAACCGGTGGATTAATGACTTACCAAGCGAATACTTTTTAGAGATAACCATTAAAACTAATGACTTGCAACCGGAACTTCCAGGAGGGTTGATGCATCGAAGACGAAAATGTATTTTCAGTTCTTACAAACGACCCTCTCGGATTTGAGAATGGAACAATACTGTAGTACGTAACTGTAAATATAGTACTTACAAAGATGTCTACTTATCATTGTTTGACGGGTAGGACAGACTCCAGCATCCGTGATCTTATTGACATGGATGTTGAGAGCGCGGTAACACAATGAGTGATCAGAGAATCAGGTATCAATAACCGTAATTTTCTGTCCGAGGAAAATAGTGTATTGATGCCCATGTAAGACAGCTAGAAGTTTAAATCAGGATATCATGTAACAAATTGCACGCAAGTTGACAGAGGTGACACAACAAACAAAAGAAGACTCAATGTGAAAAAAATTTACAATACTGGATAAGACTATTACAACAAATGCGTCATTGACGTCGAATATAAAAAATTGGGCGGTGGTGGTGAACAAGCGGTAAAGGTCATCAAATTATCACCCGGATGACGTGTGTTCGAATCCCACCACCACTGCCCGATTTCTCCTGTCCTCTGTATGATGCATGGTAGACCTTTGATTGGCCGCTTCCCTCTTCTTTAAAAATGGTGTCATGATATATTGAATATCAGGAAGTAAAATTTTAAAAAACTGATTAAATTAAAAGTACTATTTCAAGCCCTAAGTATCCCTTGTTCTACCCCCACTGCCACAACCAAGGTATGTGTGTGTGGTCCGTACGCTTTTCCGTGGATGGTTTGGAATCAGGGTGTTTTGTCATCTCCCCTAGATGAACGGTTGGTGATTCAACAACCCGGTTATAGCCATAGATGTCGGATTTTTGTCCTTTTATTTCGATGGGGAGACACCATCACATGAAGGCAGTGAGCAGGGCTTTCTCAACAGAAGCTATTATGAAAAGACAAGTAGCTGACTTGTGGACACCACCTATGATAGGGGAAAGGTCATATTTCCCTTTAAAAGTGACTATTTCCCTCTGTTTTCCCTATTTTTTCTATTTATTTTTGTAAAATTCGAATTTCCAGATTCATCCGCCAAAAAGGACTCATACCGCACCATCGGCTATGTTTGATCCCCATTGGTTCATTTTCCCGTGACTCACTACTTTCGAGCTATTTTCCAAGATCATTGATGACCAGTCCCCGAACTGTATACAAGCAGATGAGCTGTCTGCTTTCTTCGCCTCTTACGGTCGAGCGAAATATACTACCTCGCCTGAAGGCCTGTCTTCCTTGTTCTCTCCCGTCGGGTTTCGGGTATCGTACTGCTTCGGGAGGCGTTTCCTTCCGGTTCTATTGGGACTTGCTTGGGGTACCGCAGTAGGGTGCACCAGTGTACCGTCAATATTCCGCTGGATCGTATGGTTCTGTTTGTAGGTCACTGCTGCCGCACGTATCGTCGGTCACGGCTCGTGCTAGTCCAGTCGTATCGTCCAATCCAACGTTACAACAGCCTACGCCTTGGTACAGCACACGCTCTACTAGCTGAGCTACAAGACCACATCGACAGCAGTGATATTTTCACAGTTGGATCGAGCACCTACATAAGAAGTATAAGTTGAGTGGAGGAGGAAACGGGAACAGATATGTGCACTAACCATAAACCATGATTTGCAGGTAGGAAGCTCGTAGGCAACTGGGGCTGGTCCAAACGCAGTACTCCTATTGGTAACCTGATCCAGCATAGAGGTCACATGTAGGTGAAGAAACGCCTTGAATGTGTGCTCCTCGGGCTGATCCGGCGGTGGATAGTTCCAAGCGGTGTAGGATGGTGCACATGTTTCGGGCACGTCAAACGATTTGTGCACCTGTTTTGTGTGCTCTGTCGGTTCGAAAAGACCGGATTTGTCACCTTCGGTTAGATTTGTGAGAATGAAATCCAGATATTCCTGAGCCAGATCATCATGGATTATGGGTTTCTGGTGCTTCTCTGAAGCATACTCGTTCCCCAGTAGGACATGAACAAAATTGTGTCCCGGTAGAATGAATAACTGATTAGCTGGAGTGCTGAAAAAATTGGAATTATATGGAGATGAAGAGCAATGGTTGTGTTTGGTGGTGGTAGAGGGAAAACACAGAAAAGAAACGGGTCACGTCATCCTTAATCAAGGTTACTGGTCTGAACTGTGGAGCGTAGTCTACTGGTTCTGAATTTCATAACTTCACTTTATTCTGATTTTTCTTGCGACTTTCACTTATGTAGTAATGAAAATTCTAGATATATGCAACATATTACATGATGAGTTTGTCGTGTAAACGAGACTTGAGCTGAAAAGCTAGGAAGCGCTAGACAGCTGTTTCGATCTGGCTGGGTTTCAACGGCAGTGCAAATCCACTGATTCAACTGAGGGTGGCATCAGGGACCTCGCAGATAGAACGACTACCAGGCAGCTGATCAGACCGTTTTTCCACTTTAATATACACGACATAGCACAGCCAATCTTTACGAGCTTAATGCGGGTATCACACCTTGCGGATCTCAGCATTAGTCTCTAGGGTTATGGCCCGGTTGGAAACTTTCAAAACTCAAATACTTGTTGTATGAAAACAGTCTGATCGGCTGCCCTGTAGTTGAGTGGGTAGTATGCTTGCGTTCTTCCTGTGAGGTCCCGGGTTCGATCCTGTTGGGACGAAGATCATTGCTATTCGTCCCAAGATAAGCCAGGTTGCGTATTTGTTATTTCTGTGAAAAAATCGAACAAATTTACAACACCTTTGACCCAAATTAGGGTCATCTCAGATCAATACTGATCTCGCGGAGATTAATCAATAATATTGCGTCGTACGACAATACTGACGCAGTCTGTCCGTCTGATCCATGGCCTACGACCGGTTGAACTTTGCTCACTGTGCTCACTGATTGGTACAGTCTTCTTCCTGCATTGATCGATGTCATTTTGAGTCACACATAAGCATCAGAGTCGAATTTGTAAATTAACTGGCGACTGGAGATTTGTGTTCAACGCCATTAAAAGGCCGTGCTGCTAAAGCCGTACCTTCTCTCTCGCATTTTGGGAGACCTGAGAGATCGATGGCCGACCGTGCGCCCTCTGTCTCGACTAGGTAGCTTCCGCTCCTAGAACTATCATTCGTTCACGAACTTAGTGATGATCCGCTGCTCTCGTGTGCTACTAGTGTTACTGTGCTTGTGTTCTTTTCACTTGTAGTGTTCACCTGTGATATAGTGCTGTGCGAACTAATAGTAGGTAACGGATATAAGCGGCCTAAGACCTAACAGATCTTCAATTGGGTCTATGGATTCACACAACTGATGAAAACCAACCAGATCGAAACAGCTGTTCTTAGCATTTCAGCTCATGCCTCATTTGCACAACGAATTCATCATATAATCCAATCGAATCCTTCATTATTCTAATTTGCAACATATGTTTAAATTGTGAAGACTTACTATCAGTTTCGGTGCACCACAGCGACCATTTCGTAATCCCTATAAAATTGTCAATGTAGCTCCATAATAACTGTTTCAGTTCAGTTCAGTTTTTACAACCATTAACCATGCACTTTCATGCGCCGGTTTTCATTGCTGTCTTTTGGTGCCCCATTTAGATAAAAGAGCAGAATGAAGATTGAAATGTTGAACGCAAATTCAAGCGGAATATGGAGAATTTATAAAGATTATTGTGCCGTGACTTGTTTGGCACACAGTCTGGATTCAGACGTGTGTGAAAATAAATAAATAAATAAATAAAATCGAGACCTAGTCAGCTAGCTTGGGAGCTCAAAAAGCGATTAGCAAAGATAAGCATATATGGCAAAATCTTCAAGATGAGATAGATGACTCAACTGAGATAGTGACCATTTATTAGATAATGTACGCAGATTAAAATGACACACGAGTTCGACGCGACCTAAATCACCTTTTAAACCAGCCTTATTCCCAAATATGTACTGTTCGTGTCTGATAGATATTCGACGAAAATGATCATGGGGGGCAGTTGCGGTGAAAGGATAAGGGAATAGTGTCTATTTTATTGTAAGGTTAACCTGACTAAGACCCAAGGTGATGAAACACTTGAGGCCTCGATCAGGGAGATGTGATGTTACGTCGGACGACCTCAAGGATGCTAACCACAAACGGGTTATTAGGAGTTACAGCAAGGGATCTAGGATTAGTAACCCAATGATAGAGATATGAAACGTTACACATACTTTACAGTACCACATATGAATAAAAAGCGGGTGGTTCGGTGCTCATGTTTCGTTTCCGTTTCCGTCTGTTGCTAGCCGGTGTACTGGTTCTTCAAACAGATCAGCGTACAAAGCTGACTTGAATAACTTCGCTTCGAGCCTTGGATGAAACTGTTTCATCCAGAAGATAGTGTGGTACTATCCGCGTTAGTTAGATTACACACCCTTTGAACAGAGTTATCACATCTGCAGGGGGCAGATGTTTCAGACAAGGGTAACACGTCGGAACCCACAGATTGTCATTTTTCAAAGGTAGCTTCTACCTCTTTGGTCTAAATCACGTAATCAGTTATCAACTGTGAATCAAAGAAGCTGACGCATATATCAACGGCCACACCACAGTACACCGTTCGACAGGCGAGCTAAGTGAAGTTGAGGAAACAGGTGTGTCGAACCTGGGATAGACGATACACGGCAAACGAAGACAGCGAAACGGAGAAGGATAAATTGATCCCAAGCTGAATCTAGCCCAGAATGTAATTATTCACTAGAAACATTCTCAATCAGAATACTTATCTCAGGTAAAATTTAGCGATATTTGCTTTCGAATAGATTGGATGACGGTAGTGACAAGCTACAGACGCCCCAGAATACGGAACTCTCAGATGCATTGGAACCCAGCCGATAAGAAAGTGTCATATTAGTAAAACACCCAAGTTGTAGATGGTTTTCCGCTGCCGACGCAAACTCACTCTGATCGAATGAGTTTTAGATAACCAGTCTCGGGGTAATGGAAGTGACTGGAAAAGGGCCGATACGGCCCCATGGAGCATCCGCTTATTTTGTGATACCGGACCAACACTGAACTTCCGTGGCTGGTTTCCAAAGGCTGTAGTGTAGACAGGTAGTTGAAAAAGTTAATGGTATCTGAAATTATGCACGCCACTCCAAGAAGAATCTTTTTTCAACAATGCCCTCCGAGTCCTTTGCGGGACTGTTCTTGCAGTCTACACTTGGTAGTGAAACGGCCAGGAGTGCATTCTCGAATAAGTCAGTTTAAAACTAGTATTCGATCAGGAGTGACACGTTCTGGCATAACAGACTAGAATTCAATTATAAGAAAATTTAGGCATTCACATTATGCAGACACAGAGCATGTGTACCCCGTCAGCTGAAGGTTATTCCATTTAAAATCGCCTTCGAAAGCCTCAGTGATGGTCGAGGATAGGAGTCTCGGGTTGTGCTTGGTCACTCTTCTCTTGCACTTCACCAAATGCTCCTATACGACCAGGTGTCTGGAATAGCCTTAGCTGAGAAGCCATGCTCACCAGATGGCCAGGAGAGATGGCCAAAGGCTTCGGATGGAGACCTCGAGTTTATCCTCCTTCTTCGATCAGGGCAACCGGGAGGTTGTGGTACATCAACCAATTCTATGCAATTCATTATCCATTGAATAATAGTAATAATTTGAAATCATTTGTATCGAACTTATGAGGTCAGTATGTGTTCAGTCGTCGAACATGCATCGAACTGAAAAAATACGCTTTCTCCTACCTCAGCCTATTCGGGATCCCAGAAGCACATGTAATATTCATTTTCGTAAATTCGAACCCGAATGTGCTTTTTAAGATACACTGGTGTGTGATCACTCTTTATAACCGGCAACGTAACCCACATAACTTGAAGTGATGAAGTATACAAGACAGTAAGATGGGAGTAGCATTGAACAAAATGACGGTAAAATCGGTTCACGGCCAAAATGCAAATGTTTCAACACCCGCCAAAGTGATATCCTCAGTTTAAACAGTGAATGTTTGGATTGGTATCCTCAGTGTTCTCGCAACCTGTGACATTGGATCTATCACCTGGACTGGTGATGAAACGTTTGCGGACCGATCGCTTAGGTCGGAAAATAGGCGACACTGAAGCAAATCAGTCCAAGTGACACGATGAGCAATTTTAGCATTATTTCCCGTGATGAATGTGGCACGTTGTAGAGACAAGGGAAAGTATGGAAGCTTTCAAATACTTACCTGTTGGCAAGACCGGTTTCGTAAAACGTGTTAAATACCTGAGTAACTAAACTTTGTTCCAAAGTTCGCACTGCACCCGGATCCTGGAAAGAAACACAGTTGACAAAATATCGAAAATCGGTTCTTGTAGCTCGGATGAACTGAATTTCATTTCGCCTGTTCGCCGACCTTGGTAATTTGTTTGCAGATGTCTCGTCACCAGCCTAGGTGACATCATCAGTGCCACTTCACAAGAACTGATGACGTCACCTCGGCTGGTGATGAAACGTTTGTAAACAAATTGCCAAGCTCTGTGAACAGACGAAATGGAACACAGTTGTCAAAGGTTGCATCATCAGCAAAGATAATGCAGGTAATGTAACAGAATATATTCTGAAAGACAGTTTATGCAATCATTCTGGGTATTATTACAATGTGTGGTGCAAGAGGCTGAACAACAAGTATAGGTATGTTTCAAAAATGCAACTGAAGGACAACTGCGTGCTGTTTCCAAAAAACCAGAACATAATTGGGCCTACTTGAACTCTAGGAATGGTAAGCACATCTAGGTTGGGTTAGGCCTCCGGAATAAGCAGTCGCGGACGATCGGCGGCAGCCGCCGAGGATGTGACAAATTTACCTCCTGACAAGGCTTCTCCACACAAAACAAAACATATCTACGGACAGCGCTGTGACGTGGCGAGTGTAGCTCGCCAATATGGTCATTGTCCTTTGTCGAAATCTATTGTTCGGCAAGGTTTTTCAGAAGAGGCGAATTAATTAAATACTGACCATGGGCTCATCTGGAACATCGCTGCTGCCTTTCAGTCTGCGTTTGGTTGCGCAAAGGCTAGAGTGCACTCTCGCACAAATTCCACTATGGACCGGGAGGTCCAGTAGTACAACTGCCCACAACGCCAACAACGATGAACTCCTCGACTCTGATTTGTCCTCAGTCTAGTTTCCGCACCCAGTGATAAACGCTAAACCGTACACACACTGATGCCTCCCCAGGCTTCCCCCATCTCACCTACACCTCCTCTCTCGGATTCTTCAGACATTCGTGCTAACAGTAGCGCCCCAGATGGAAACTACCTATGTTCTCTCGCATTCATTACTCCAACACATACCATCTAGTCAAGGTGCGTTCTCCCTGATTTCATTGTAAGGTTTAATGCTCATTATTTATGCCGTGCCTGAGGTCGTTGTTTTTGAGCAATACCTGTTTCAGTTACTATCCGATCAATCTTGAATCACTTAA
>UZAN01050047.1:0-21047 GCA_900618425.1 Echinostoma caproni
CGAAGACTTTCACTCCGTCCGTCCGGTCCGTGACTTATGATTGATTAAACTTTGCTAATTCTGTGACTTATGATCGATCGAAATTTGCTGTGCACTTGATTGGCATAATCTTTTTCTTGCATTAATCGATGCTATTTTGAGTCACATATAAGCATCAGAGTAAAACTTGTAAATTGACTTGCTTCCTGTGTATCAAATACACGTTCGCTGTGCACTAACTGTGTTCTTGCTTACGTAGCTGGGAGAAGGCTACTAGTGCTCGTGGCGTCCAATCTGTGCTGTGATCGTACGCGTGAGGCTAGACGATTAGTGTGGCCGTTGAGGTACGTGTGTTCCTCGTGTGTCATCGTGTGATATCTTGTTGTGTGTACATTGTGATCAAACGAGATCTGGACACAACAGTATTAGACATACTGAATTTGCAACCGGTTTCTGAATTAGATAAAATCTAAGTAAGTGAACAGCAGCCTCTCTAGAACTGCGATTTTCACACAGTATATTACCGTCTAACTAGTCAGGCTGGGTCTGGTTCAAAATTCCGGTTGTGTGGATCTCAGAGACAAATTCCTGATATGGCTAGGACAAGCGGAAAACATTGCAGCAAAAATGCCTAATTGATTGTCATTATTTTATAATGATTATTGTGACATATATTCTGGATTCAGACCATCAGGAACTGTAAACACAAACCAAAAATTCCCCTGGAACGTGGCCTAATAGCTATTCAGTGAAATTTTGTAAACTTAATGCAGTGTCGCGGCGAAGATAGACTTGTTCTACCCAGTTAGTTGAGTGCTTGAGAATACTCCACCGAGCAATAAAAAAGCCAGCTCTAGAAACATGCTCTGTTGATTTGTTGGCGTTCGTTGCCGGAAAATAAAATATCCGGCCGATGGAAGACGTCCAAATGTGTTGAAGTACTGCTTACACTTTGGAGTAGTTTGCATGTACCAAGAATCGGTTTATTGGATTCCCAAGGATTTCACTAGTGAAGCGAAGAATTTACTTTTGTCACTACAAGAAATTATCATCTACAGTTGGACTGCTCCAGTAATTATCCTGTGGGAATTCTAAAGAACTGTTTCAAATAAGACATTTTGTTATATGTATGTCAATTTACGAATACCCTCACCATTATTCGTAATAACTAACTCTCCTCGTTCCAGCACTGCCTTGTAAATTTGTAACACCAGAAAAGTTTTCCTTCTAACAGGAGGCCAAAGAAAACGGGAACTTCAGTGAGCAATGTGAAGCTGTTTGTGGTGTACAAATTATTCTACCATGGTCTGCTTAGCACACAGTCTGTCCTCAGACATGTGTATACATATACAGAAATGGAGAGACAAAGTGACTGCAGAATCCGTAGATGTTGCGGTCAAGGTAGAACGTGCACCGATGCTAGGATAACTTAACCCATAGCACAACGGGAACGAATCGAACCAGCAAAAGAAGCACAGTTTTAATCCGGTCTGGATCAGTTACTGAGGCCAATGAATGCGTCTTCTAAAACAATCAGTTGGTTCAATATCAAAAGATGGACTTTGGAGGATGATAGCACTAGAGTATGTCATTTGTTAATTGAGCAGGATTGCAAACAACACCCAAAATAGTCTCTCTCAGTATGGACCAACCTGCTGACCCGTCTCAAATCGAATCAAAAACATTGAGAAATATATACAAAGATAAATAAAGAGAAGGGTTAATGTTAACCTCAAAAAGATTCCCGTTTTGGGTGCATAAAGCTAATCTTAAATGGACTTGACTTGAAGAGAGACCGAAAGGGAATTTAGCGAACGGATGCGAGGCAGTGTCACAAAGAGAGAGTGTCATCGCTAGCATGACTGACAGTTGATCAATTTATCATGCAAAAAGATGATAACACAAGTTACAAACCAGGACGTGGTTTGTTTGCTCTAAGCAGGGACAGCGCTATTTGGGGATTTATAACTTGATACAAAATTTGATGGCTATAGCTGTTAGTTTATTGATTTTAGGGCAGAGGAGGGAATTTCTTTTGCGAACTAAAGACTGATAATCAACAATTCTATCATTTCGGAAAAGGAGAACATGTTCATAGAGCTACCGGAAAAGACCGACCCTTCCCTTGTGATCAAGACTAGTGAGCAAATGAAGTGGTATAAAATCGAAAAAGTTTTCAAAACGAGATTTGTGAAAATAATGACAGACAGGTTAGGAGATGTGACCCAAAGGTGAAAAAATTGATTAATCGAAGAGGGAATTTAAGGGATGTATAAGCAGCAAGTCTTGTACAATATAAACTTTTATCGCCAAACCCCGTTACTAATAGGATGTTCACCGCAGCTGATGGATTATTACAAATAGTTGGTTTTACAAATATGAATGCACATATACTAACTTGGGTGTTCGTATCAAGCACGTTGCCCAAATTAAATGAAAATGTTCACGGAAATGCATTAAAAAACTTCACATAATGATCGGTGAGTTGAATAGAGAATGGTTAATGGAAAACATTTTGCTGGCCTACCACTATTGCGGGGCTAAATTGCAAAGCTGAGCATGCTATTCAAAGAAGTTTTCTTCTGTCCTTCAGATAACACTGATGACGAATGCACATGGACGCCTAAATATCATTTTCTATCAAATCTAATTGCTTAAACTGTTACATGCCGCTCCCAATCTATTCAAGCTCTACGTATCCAGTCACTGTTCGGTGTCATCGTAATCAATCAAGACAAACTAGATTTCCGGGGTAAACTTACGGTTCATCGTGGACTCGGTTTATCCACTCTTCTGCACTCTGTGCTTGGCGAGCCTTCTCCAAGGAGAAATAGTCAGACAACACACGTAACGATAAAGTAATGGGTGTTTGCTTCCATCGACGAACTGCCGAACGCGGTCGAAAAGGTCCTTTGATCTCGGGCAGTTTCGATTCCGAGTTGGTGAAGGATTTCCGATCAGCCATTGGCGTCTCCACTGCACTGGTCGGCGGTATCCGTTTAATCTCTTTCCATTTCACTCTGGACGGAATGCATTCCTGAGCCAACATTTTACCAGCTGCCCTCAGCAAGCCTTCTCTTGGGTCAGGTATACTGGTTGACAAAGAAATCAGAAAAGAAACGAGAAATACACAAGTCAATTCTTCAATAACAGCTAATTATTTCCTCTCGGTCATCAACGCTGAGGTCAGGATATGGTTTTTTCTGGTTTATTTTTATTGTTTTAGAAAGAATCAAACGTTTTGAACTTAATTTTCTATACTTGAAGGTATTTGTGAATGTATTTTCTGAGTTACATAATATCATTTTTTGTCGAATAAATCATCCAAACGATAGTACTGTTTTCATTATCCTTCGAAAACTGCCAGGGAGTGAGTAATCTGTGTAGTAGATTCAATAGTTTATCAATACCGTAACTGCTTTCAAAAACAACTTTGTTAAGACCATTAAATGATCATTGGCGTTGACTGTGCTAGCCGATCTGGGGTCTTGAAGATATCACTCCTTGAGGATAAACACATGCTTTTCACTTACTCCATTTCTCAACAAACGAGTATATAGTGTAAACTCATCGATCCAATCTAAATCCAAGTAGATATCTAAGAATACAATGATCTTTTGTCTGTAGAAAGCAACTATTGGAGGCTGAAGGTCATTTGATCGTTCCATTCACAACCGGCGTGAAACACAGCCTGCTCCTCATTGTTCTACTCCTCACGCGTATTATAAATAATAAATGTCTTTTTATTTACCGAATATACAAATGTATAGTGAACTTTCAGGAAGGGAGCTGCGGCCATACAAAAGCTGCCCGGGGAAATACAGAAATAGAGAAGATGGGTGGCAGCTGAGCGGTTCGAACCCGGGAAGTCCGGGGCACAGTTCAATGACCTTACCGCTTGGCCATCACCGCCTGCGATGAACGAAGAAGGTTAAAAGCGTTGACTCTATTAGGATATGCTTATAGACCCGTTGGTTGACGCAGCCACCCGACCGGGCCTTTATGAAGATGGAACCAACAACCAATCCCCCCGTCCACGAGGAATGAGCCTGCTTGTGGATCCAAACTGTTAAGAACAGAAATTTCGGATTTACACTCATGTGTATTCTACCCTTTTAAATTGAACTGAGCAAAGACAACTGAAAGGTCTGAGAGCTTGAATCTCCTTGCGGATTTCTGTCGCGGAAGATGAGCCTGTCAAAATAGACCATGGGACGGGTACCGGGATAGCTGTATGGGAAGCCGATGCAGGTGACCAGCTAAATTGTCCCTCGAAATGCTCCACCTGGCGAAAAAGACGTCGCTGTTGATTGCGATTGGTTGGACCGTCAGTTTCACAGATAATTTTGCTCTCGAACAGAGCTTTCCTACCTCAGATTTGAATGAGACGAAACATCTTTTGAGAATTTTCGACGGCGGGAGCATGTTCCATCTCTGAAGCATTTTGAGACCATTACGTTTAACTGTCTCTGTGCAGGCTTGCATTGAGTTTACGCCTCGTTAGGAGTTGCGCTTTCTTATGCTCGTTTCCGGTATGGATTAATCGGTGTGTGTCAAGACCGCTCAGAAACTCAAAGGAAATCTAGTAAATCACAACAAGATGTACCAGGCTACAGCTCAGGTTAGTGTAACATGATAGTTTCAAGTGCGGTCAGTTACAGCATTTCATCTACAACGTTTTCAAAGACGGTTAGACAGGTTGAGGCAGCTTATCGTAGTCAAAGCACTACTTTTTCGTGCATCTGAAACTACCATCGAAGAACATGGACAGTTTAAAGCAAAATAAACCGTGGTCGGAGTTAAGGGCAGTTTTGTAATAAGATTGATAATCCTGCATGCAAACTCGCCGTCTAAAGTTTATACTGACGTGGTTTATCCGGGTCCGTTGCTGATTCAAGGAGAGCGGCTGCAAAGTGGAACGCCAATAATTTTCAAGTTTAAGGTTCACAATGACCGCTCCCCATTTTCCGATCATCAAGAAACTAGTCCAAAAGATCCCCTCCACAGTGTCTTGTTTTAAGACTATAGAACTACTCTAGCATTCATATCTCCCGCTTAAATCAAGATATCACTAGAATAGCTTTATGCCAAAGGTCATGCAACTTTGACTGCGTGTGGGCCGCAGTCCTTGGATGTGTATATGGAGAGGACAAAGAGATCGCGCCTAGCAGGGTGTTCACTACTTACTTTGCACAAACCTCTATTTCTTACTGTGTGCAACCAACGGTCCACTAGTCGTGCGGCTCCAGTTCTCTCACTGAGAGCTACTTCAAAGCCCACAAAACCAGAAGCCGCAACCTCATGGTTCACTGAAAGGTATAAGTGTGACTTTGCGTATTGTTGAATAGTGTTGTTAATAGGATGTTAAAATTGGAAACATATCGAGGTCTAGGGCGTAAGAGCTAAGCACAGCGGTTGCCTCATACGGTAAATTTGACTAACTTGTGGGGGAATCGAGGATGGAGAAGAAGATTATCTGGCGGAGAACGATTTGTTGCAACATGAAAGCTAGTCAAAGTAGAGCACAAGAGAACGAAGATAAGAATTCCGACGATTGTGAACATTCTTGGGTGTAATGGAGCCCGGATAAAGAGGGTGTGTGCACGATATAGCATTGGGGCTATCGGTGAATGGTGCAAAAACCTCGAGTTTCAGGATTGGAAAGTTTTTATAAACGTACCCTTTGAGAGGCTATTCTGCTACCCAATCATTCGGCACAGAGTGTGCCTTGCTCGAGAATATGTCTTAGCCTTTTGGTCAATGAAGCGCAAACTGCAAGAGAGCAGTCTTGTTCCAGGAGAGCTAGTGGCCACTGGCATGATTTATTTATATTCACTATCTCTCCCGGTAAATAGAGCTCAACAACGGGGCCCAGACTATGGCAATAGAGCATCAAGTGGGCAACACACTATTTCTTCCGGGGGGTTTTCGTCAAATGATCGACACATCAAAACACAGAGGATAGTGAAATTCGCACGAAATTAATTTTCACGAAATACATATAAAAAGAGGTGATTATCCCAAAACAGATATTATGAGAACCAATTCGCATTTCCCCCGAGTAGAAAAACAAACTCATATGTTTAGTATGCAACAGTCAAAGATTTCAGCATGACAGTGGTAAAAACTCCTTCTTGGCGCTTCGGTTACGTCTATTTTTATTTATTTTCAACACGTAGCCAATTACATAGAAATAGGCAATTGTGCCACAACAAGAGAGATCTATAACATGTGCCTATTGATTTTGTGGGTATGTTACTTCTCGGTTGTTCTGACCTATGGAGGGTGGTGTGGTTTATACTTTTCCTCTTGATTGGTTTGGAATCAGGGTTGTTTAACCAACTCCCCTAGGTGAACTTCAAATGGTTCCCCAACCCGGTTAAAGCCCCGGATATCGGCTTTTCATTTTCTCCCTTTGGTACGAAAAACATCTCTGTGCGTAGGGCTTGTTCGGCATAAGCTGTTTGAGACGCTTGGTCGTATAGGAGCATTTCTCTAGGAGTTAGGTAAGGGTGACCAGCCGCGACCCGAGACACCTAATTCCGACCATACTGAGGCTTTTTCTGTTTTGTTAGTGTACAACTTGTGATGCATTCCTAGCCAATTAGCTGCAACGAGTGTTTTTAGCGTTGAATGACGTTCCTCGGAAGTGAGTGATAAAACAAAATGAGCTCAGAACAAGATTTGATCTAAGACGTTGCATGCATGATTGTACACAGACTGCGGGATTGGAGCATTAACTTAGATGTACTGAGAATTATTTCATCATTGAGAAAACGAGTCAGTGAGTGAAAAATTGTTTTAGGATATTCCTAGTCATGCTCTTACATATCACATAGTGGAGGAAAATCTTACATAATGGTAGCCATTGGCTCAATTTAAGGTCATTAATCGGAGGCAGAGAGTAATGGAAGAGTATGCGTGTAGGAATTTTTCGTGTGTTAGTTGATGTGACCTTTCCCTACTCGGTTCGAGTGACAAGTTATGTTTGTCTTGGTTTTCACACCCGGCCAATGTAATATATATATATATATATATATATATGTGTCGATCAAACTCGTGCAGCATCACTTTGATTTTTGAAATACATTTCAGTCTCCAATGTCATACTTGTATATTGATGGCTCTGGGTAAAGCATACTTATTCCTGATTTTATCTCCCACTTCTATATCCTTAGTTCTCTCCTATTGTAACATGTAGCCGTAGCGCTGCTATTTTGATTTGATTGTGAGTCGTGTGCATGTCTTTCTAGACCTTTGGTTCATGTTGGTTTGTTTCCTGTACCTTGCAGATTGATCGTAAAGGCCATCTGGAATACCACGAGCACTATTCCTCGGTGATCCCCAGGAGAGTCCAGGAGCACAGGTGATTGGTCGTGTTAGCATTCGTATATCAAGTGCCCGACCTTGGAGATAGATCACGGGTATTCGTGTATCAAATACCTACCCGAGTGTATCTCACGGCTAAAAGGTGACAAGCCACATAACACCGTAAGCTCAGAGTGCCGTTGCGCACTACACTATCGCCGTTTGAATCAGCGTGACTTTGAGCATTGCGATAAAATTTGTAGTGGTTCAAAATTTACAGCTCAGATTTAGAAGATATTTTAAGCGAAGCAGCATGGGAATTTGTTAATTTTATTAAATGATTCCTGTTCCATGACAGTGTTTATTAAGTTGAGCCAATGTATTCTGGTTTGCTTTTCTCTTTTCATTCAGTGTACAGTAAATGAGCAAATTAATGAAAATATTTTAACTTAAATAAATTGATAAATTACTTGGCTATAGCCAAACTACGCACGCATTATCTACAATACTGAAAGAACAGAAAGATAGTCCAAGAAACAAACAAGTTGATCTTCAAAAATGCACCTTGAGGTGTGCAGCTCGTTGAATAAGCATTTTGTTGTTACCATACCCAAACCGGATGAAAAATTCGAACGTTTTTGGCATATAATTGAAGCCTAGAGGCAACTTAATTGAGAAGCACATATATCCGATGATTCACTTAGTGTCTTGTGGAAGTGCTTCGATGCGAGCATAAGTTCGATTTATAACATATTCAACGAAATTTCTCCATCAAGACATAAACCGAGAAAGAAAAGCCGATCATATCAAAGCAAGACGATGGTTGTATTGGATCGCAGCGGCAAAGACTTGCACACGACCAACATGAAGGATAGTGCGGGCCGATAAACCGTTTTTTCCTCACGTGATATAAAGCCCTGATTGAACACCCAACCAAGCAGAGCATGCACTGATTTTACCAACAAATTCAAATCGTGCCGCCCGTCCATTTGGAAATGGGTTTATCGCACTGGTGACCAACGAGTAATTCCGCATATGGTGAAAGCTGATCTGTTGAGCTAGTTTTCTAATGAATTTCGTTTTACCTGTCAAAAGAAGTATATATCAATCCCGTCTGACAAGTTAGGACGGAAGCAAATACTGAGCGCTTTGTTATCGGTCTCCTGTACACGCCAATCTGGATATCGCAAAATGTTTTGCACTGCAACTCTTTAAATGCATTCGCGGAAGTCATATTTTTGACAGATGAAGGTTGGTATATCCTTTCGCTTGTGGTTGGTAGTAAAAACTGTTAGACCTAATTAAGTATTATTTTTTTTTACATTTATACAGTCTCTGGAGGGGTCAAGTTTAATGTCAAATTCATTCAAAATACCGCTCAACAGCTGGGATTCTAATTTAATTGAAAATTTTTACTGTATCAGAAACAGGGATAAATCAGCTATTTCGACATTGGTCGTCAATGGTTAGGGTGCGGGATATATTAGAGGAGGATCTGGCAAATTCTGTTTGGCAGTCAACTTGGTGTACTCCATGCTAAAGCGACTGCCTATAGTGCTCAAAAATGAAGAAGAGCAAATGGAACATGGACGAGATGAAAGTACAATACCTGTATGAAGTCTGAGTCATTTGAATAAATAAATATTAGTTACGTTTTCTACGGTGACTTTGTTAGTTCACAAGTGATGCACCGACAACCATTGTCAAAATCGAGAAATTGTACATTGTAATGACATGTGGCTAATAGAAGTTAAGAAATAAGTGGATGTTATATCAGATATGTTGAGTGTGATGTGGAGCAATATCATATTCAATCCCGTGAATGAGGCTGGAAAAACAAAGCATTGAGAGGAACAAATGTGATGAAAATCAGGATGTTGCACGAGTTTGGTCAATACCCGCATATAGTCCACAACTAAAATTCAGATTGTTACTCACTCCGGTGGATGGATGGCAGGATTTTTGTGTTTGTCGTGGAACGTCATTGATGAAATTCTGTTGCTCCATGCTAGGTCATCCTTCAAACATAATCAAATTTAGCTAAATAACCTAAAATGATTGTGTTCTTATTGAGTAAAAAATGAACGGAAAAGCTTTGAGTCATCCAGACACCTCTTCTCAATGCATCGTACTACGTGGATGGTACTCACTAATTTCTCCTTGTGTTGTAAATCCCGGGTTGACTGAAGGTGGAAGCACGATAGTGATTCGCTTTGGCCCATTGCCACAGACGGTCCTTCGTTTCTGTCTCCAACTGTACTTCCATCTTCTCTTGACTGTCCGCCTCATATTCGGCCAGACGCTCCCTTTTTAAAAAAATGACGGTTATCATGGTCCCCAACATTCTTTTAGCCAATCTTACCTGATGCATTGCCCCACCTCTTTCAGGGCTTGTAGATAAACGTTCCGAGCGTAAAAATTAAACTTGTACTTGCGTGTTAAATAGCCACGCCATGCACTCTGAATCTATGTTGGTGATGGGGATTTTGAGAGCAGGCGAGCATAAAAGAATCTGGTTACATGACGAAAATACTGATTACCTTTGTCGCACATCGATGATACATTTCAATACGCAATCGAATTACTGCTTCGCTCAAAACCTTGCGATATTCACGTCGACCAAGGAACCCGCGCCATGTCTTTTGTATTAATATAGTATGAGAATGAAGAATTCTACAAATTGAACTGGAGTTACAACTAGACACATACTTCATGTAACATCGAGTTCGAATTCCTCGGAACCATGCCTGAATTTTCACGGCTGCTTGGTATTCCTCAGTTCGTAATGCGTCTGAGTTTCTGAATAGTATTATTTTCACATATGAACTAGGAACAACTTGTAAGTAGTGCATAACTCGTCATTAAAATTTGATAAATAGTTTCCGAGTAAGTCTCGGTCTGCCATAATTATTTAGCTGAAACGCAAAGAATTAAAAGCTTTTGTTAATAATCTGATTCTAAAAATCTATTCTAAAAGTATGTTCTCAAATCGTTGGAAACACGTTTGAAGGCATTCTGTCCATAACAGTAAACATTTTAGAAAGCAAACACTGAAAACTCTGAGCTTGACACAACTGTACAATTTGGTTTAAACTGTTTAATCAGTTGCGTACGTAATAAATTTGGTTTGTTTGACATGTTCATTATCTTGTTCTCCACTTGATAATCGGTCTTGGTTATCAGATACTGCCGCTGTTACTGTTGTACAGTATGGGGTCTGTGACCAGTCACACTGAACATGTGCCTGCAACACTCCGTCAGCGGTTCTACTTCAAGAGCATTGAAAGGGTGTATAATACAATTCGAAATATGACATTGCATCAGGAACGATATAGATTACACAAACAAATCAGCATAGTTCCTGATCGGTAAACCGATCCTTGTGTAAATTCATACTTTGACTGAGGACATAGATTGCATATGCAACTGTGGCTTGCAGTTTGAGGACCAGTTACGGGATCGTTCAATTGCCGAAATTATTCATCCAAATTTACTATAAAAGTCACTAACAAAAAAATTAATCCAAGTCTTCAGCACACAAAATATGTGGGGTCTTGTGTTAGCTGAGCTTGGCGTTTAGATCGTAAACGTTTCATCATCAGCCGAGGTGACATCGTCAGTGCGTTGTCACCTCGGCTGGTGATGAAACGTTTGCGATCTAAACGCCAAGCTCAGCGAACACAAGACCTCACAAACCATTAACCTGAGCTACAAACCACACCCATATTCAAATCTGTTGAACACACAAAATATTTATGAGCGATATTGAGATACTAAAATCGATCGGGTTCAGTTTAAACGGCAGATTTACAATTTCAAATAAATTATCAAGATGAAAATCAAAACCAAAAAGGCATCATACCTGAAATATTTTATTAAATTGTGTATTATCACCTATTAAAAGTTAGAAGAATACAGATGATAGTTTCGGTTGTATTTACCCATTTTCTGTTCATGTTGACAAACCATATGACTTGCCAAAGGCCTGCTTTATCGTAATAAAAATAACTGACACAAGTTTTGTCGCTTAAAGAATTGCAATTAAATCATTGTCAGATAAATCTCATTTAGAACGTAGTTACTCCAAACCGTCCTTACCGAGTTCATCGCAGAAATAGTTTTGTATCACATGCACACTAATCACTCTCGCAGGTAACAAACATACTTTTATCGTTGGCGGAGTAAGTGTGAAATCCGTGTGAAGTTCACACGACCAGATTTATTTGGATTTTTTGTTCTCTGGTCCCAAATAAATCCAGCTTTAATTACCCTTTTATTTTGTACTGTACATCCGCATTCACTTCTTGATTATTAAGTTAAACGAAATTATTTTAATTGTGAGCTTTTGCGTTTATGTATTTAACATTTGAAAATTCGATGCTCTAGCAAATCAGTTGCCAGTGGTTACCTTGGTTTTTCATCTCTATATTATTTAATCCTCTAGGCATCTTAGGCATTTTGTAGTCGAATCCCCTGATGTTTTTCATAATCACTTGATGTATATCAAGGATTTAGTTTTCGTGCATATTATGGTTGCTAAATTAGCAAATTCTAGTAGGAGACAACTACGGTGTGGTGTGGTATCACGATCACCTTACGGATAAGTGATTTACTCACTAGTTAAACGCATAATTTGGATGTTCTGCACTGCCCTGTGGTAGGGTAAGCACTGATCAATAAACTGACAATAAGTAGAGGAAGAGGACAGGAGCACACGAGACGTTGTTGAGGTGAACGATTTGAGTGTACAAGTGAGATAATGAGAAAATACAAGTTGGGGTTACAGAGATAATAATCAAGAGTTCAGTATGGGGTCAGAAAATATTGCTTAGTGCGATCTTAGACTATACGACGCGCTGGGTCTTCAATATCTAAGCCGCAACCCTTTTTAAAACACTACAACCCTGATGGAAAACAAATCAGCTCGGATAATCTTGAGAGCCCCGGGAGATTAACTACTTTTCGCTCCATCACTCTTCAGTGATGGTTTTTCTTTCCTACTGAATAGTAACTTCTCTGGTCATGGAATTCCGTTCCTAATAGAGAGACATGATCGGGACTTTCAACTAACTAAACGGCACATTGGATACGGATTCTTTACTTTTCACTGGTAATGGCAATTTAGTAACATAGGGACACTCAATAAAGCTGGCAAATACGCTTAGTGCTGCATCCCTAGCTGGGGCAATCATCTTAATTGTAAATGAAATAATTTACACTTCTGCTATCCCTGACTGTAGGAGGCCAGTCAAAATCATACCAATTCCTAAACCATTCAAATCTTCTATCCTCTCCAAACATTTTCTTCCCATAGCGTAAATATCTTCAGCTTTTAAGTTGACTAAAAGGGCTATCCTCAGACGTATTCACCAGTCTATAAACATTCTCAATCATCCTTAACAGTTTACTTTCAAGCCTAATGGATCCCCTTTAGACGCAGTCTCCATCCTTACTCATGTTATCACTAAGTCTTTAAATAACTCTGTAAAGTTTGTCCGGTGTTTTTCCTGACTATTCTTCATTTGAATTCCTTGTTCCATCAAAAGTTGTTAAAGAAAATGGAATTGTTTGAATGCTTCAGGAAATTATTAGCTTGGCTATCCAAATATTTTACTGATAGAGAACAAACCACCAGACATGCAAGGACTTTATCTAAACTCTTAGCTAAAAACACCGCAGTGCGTCAGGGAGCTGTACTGTCTTCAAATCTATTTTCCACAAACACTTTTTCTTTTCTTTTTCATTTTCATTTTACTTCCTTTTATTGGATTTGCAAAGACAATTTTCAGGAAGGGGGAAGCGGCCAATCAAACGGGCTGCCATTCAACACACAATAAACAAAGTGAGGTGGTGATGGTGGGATTCGAACACGCATCCCCGGGGTGACGTTACCGCTGGGCCAACACCGCCCGGCTCGTGTTTTGAAATATGCAGATGATTTTATGCTGTGCCAACCCACTTCTTCATCCGCCGATCTAAGCTCCTTCATCGACAATCTTGAACAAATTCAATCATTCTCCTCCTCATCGTAGCTAACCTTAAACCGCAGCAAATGTGCTGAGTGTTTATATAGTTTTTCACGCTCTTCAATCCGAAAGAGATCACAATGATAAATAACGATCCTTTATCTGAGCTGAACTCTGTCAAATATCTTGGTGTAACTATGGATAGCAATCTTCGTTGATCAACTCTCATCTACAACTGTGTTTGTAAACCGCGGCGCCTACCATTTTAAATTCAAAAGCTCAAGCATTTTCAAGCCCCACAGTCAGTTATTTCTACTTTTGTGTATCAGTGTTTTCCCCCATCTTACTTTAGTGTTCTTTAGTTATTTTTCCTGGCTTACTCAAACAGGATTTTAAAGTATTATGCCGCGGTCTAACTTATTAGCCACGTTTCCTCTATCCCCGCGAATGAGTCAGCTGTGAAATTTCCAAAGTATCATACAATTTCTTGTGTGAACTTGCGGAGAGGGTTCTCACAGACCCTGACCACCCATTTCATGCAGAGCTGAAACGTTGTCGTTCTCATTTTTCTACAAGCTCTCAATTCCACCAAATCTAACCTCGTATACACGCTTACCAAAATTCACCTTTACCCTATCTTGCACGTTTACTCACAAACAAAGAGAAGGTAACGAGTGAACTATATCTTGACAATGAAATGTCCCTATGCCTCTTACCATTTTCCCCGTTAAATATGTTCTCTCTGACAGTTGGCGTGTATAGCCTTTTAAATAACGTGTAAGCTTCAGTGCCTGCAAAACAATATAGGTTTGAGATCCTTCGGTTATTCCTCACAAACTGCGTAGGGAAAACCTGTAAAAACAAACATGGTCAGCTTAACGCATATTTGTATGGCAGTTGGTTGTCAGTAGTCCTTGAGCGTCGGCTTCTCACACAGCTATTCCGACGATCGTTCCATGGTCTGTCTCAACAAACCCACCTTGTGAGGCGGAAATCTATAAGGAGATTCAAGCCTTGGGACGTCACAAAGCGCCGGGGTCCGATGGCCTTCCCCAAGGTCTATTTAAAGATGGCGGAATAAAGCCTGTTATAGAACTAAAAGTTCTGTTCTCTAAAGTTTGGAACACTGAACAGGTCCCCTCTTCGTGAGGGGAATTGATTTTCGTCTCCATCTTCAAATGTGTTGTGCTTAGACTAGACGTACGAATGACACGAACGACTCTTGCTTAAACCCCTACGATAACGCAGATAGAGAACACGGCTTCAGATAACAGCTTGTGTATTTTCCTGATTAGGTATCGATACGCAAATATATAGAAAAAATCGCGAGAACGGCGCAGTGACGCACCAATCAATCAGATTTCGTCCATGACATATCGATTGATCGATTGGGCAAAGATTAACTGATTCGTTCGAATCGGGCGCAGCTTGTCTAACGCGTTGCGAGCGTGCGTGTGGTCTACCTCGGAGGCGTGAGCGATCGGACGGGTTGCTTAAGCTCCGTCCTAACAAAAAGGGCCAGTGTAATGACTGCGCCAATCATAGAGGTATAAGCCCTATCTCAATAGCATCAAAGCTGTTAATGTCCATCATTCGTTGTACATTGTACACTAAGCGTACTAGGAGCACTAGGAGTATGCTGGGTTTCGCAACGGTCGTGGATGCATCGATCGAATCTTCCCCCTCCGACAGATGCTAGAGCACTGTCATGCCTATCAAAGACCAACGATCATTGTATTCCGATACATCCCCGCGATCTTCGACCCTGTCGATAGGGCCGCACTGTGACTGTTTTGTAAGGAATGGAGTACCTGAGAAGTATGTTTCGATCCTCAAAGAGTTGTATCGTCAAACCACAGGGTGGGTTAGGGCCTATGGCCAACTTTTGCCACCCTTCGCCGTTCCCAGTGGAGTTCTACAGGGCTGTCCACTTCGTTCTGTATTCCTCCTGCCCCCTATTATTGTTATTACTGTAGTGGCGTTAGCACCTGTCTACAAGACGGTGTTATACATATATATATATACGTTACTTGGCGCACCTGTGTGACAATCAGCCCCCTTCCTCCAGACGAAAAATTACTATTAGATGCACAATACTCGTAATTAATATGCCTGTATTATACGAAGGAAAACTATTAGTTAATTTATTAATGCTTAGTTACATTATAAAATTGTTCTGGCTTCCATTTCAATGTAAGATGGCTATGAATATAACAACTACCGGCACCGAAGCTTACATTAATTTTTCCATATGATTCCTGTCGATATGACTGGAATCTGCAGAAAGATAAACGTTATTAACTTCAACGGAAGAGGCTGATAGATTTTGATGATTCTTAAAACGTCTCTAACAAAAGTTGCTATTTTCTCACACCGGCAACATCGGGACACGTCTATCAAGTGTCCTACCTTATTTTCGCATGTTCACAGGATGTCTACACGCACAATTGGTTTGGTTTTGGAAAGTACCGTTCTATCCTAAAAGCAGTCCACACATGTTCTTTATCCGTTTTCGGGTATAAACGACCCTGTTTATGTTGACCGATCTATGTAAATAGAAAAAAAGCAGCGAACATTTAAAAGGATTTCACTGCAAGTTTCAAACTATGCACTCTAATTGCTCCAAAGTGAACAGTATTTTACCTAGTGACAACTTTTATAAAATAGTTACCATAATCTAACTTAAAATAAAAAGTTTAGAGGTTGACTGCAACAATGAGTCCTTTATTTCTTTTTCTAATAAATAACACTTGATTTTCCCCAATTACGAAATACAAATCTTGCACTTCCATATTCTTTATTCTTCTCTTAAACTTACTTGCTGATAGATCGGGACTATCTTGAATCTCCGTATAGAACCCAGTTCAGGTGATAATCCTTTGTTGATATTCACCTGTTGATATTATCGATTGAACACTCCGAAGTCTCGTCTCTATATCAGGCTAATGGTCATCGGAAAACTCGAAGAGAACGACCGAGAACTTCTAATACAGTCAAAGCACAGCAAAATTGCACCAGAGCTTACGAGCGGCAATAACATGTAGTCCACTAGTTCTTCTTAACTATACCTGACCGGTACTTACGCAACACTAGAAACCGTTCACAAACTACCGAAGAGCTTAAGGACACATTAGAAATGTAGATGAAAATCCTAAACCACCAACTATGTATACAAAAATATGAACATTTATATACACATTCACATATATATTTACAAATATATTTAATCACCAATGAACCAGTTATGCATTGATGAACGTGAATCATACTGCCCTTACCTTTCATATTTGTTAGTTTCCAGGGAACGAATACCAAACGAACTTATACACAGTCTAATGTAAATTTTCACTCTGAAAATTTTCTTTACTTTTCATGTCTTCTAATTGTCCTCTTTATTATCATCTAAGTAAATTTTTTCATATCTTTAAACTCATTTTCAATAGCGTGTATGCCACAGAAAAGGTGATAAAATTCTTTTTACCGAAAGTGCTATCCACATTGGATGAATAAAGTGCAGTCATGATTTAACTTTATTTTAGCTGCATTCGATTGCTTAGTTAGCGGATGAAACGACAGCAACCGTAAGTGAAAACTGATTCGTTTCCGATGACAAATTGTTATGGCTAAAACCGGGCCAGTTACGTACAAAAAATGCACAAGTTGTTAGAAGCCGAGGAGGACCTCCGACCGGAGACTACGGTAAACAAAGTCAACGAGCTTCGGAGAATTTGTCAGTTTCAATTATTAAAACGCTTTACACCGTAGATAGCTGTTTGAAAGCGCCCCGATATAAGAAGCGACACCTATGATGTAACCGAACCCATGGTTGCAAAAGCCAAACGTAAAGTGAGTGCTTCTGATTATTGCTATTAGACTGTCTACAGTACTCCGGTCATCCTATCAAACTTTGAGGTGGATTGGTCGACTGCGGGGTCCAGTCAACCTTCATACTCACGCGCACTATGATATCTGATTTCATCAAGGAGTCCTTTTATCCTCATTTAGACAACACAGCTTGACCGTGACGTAGATAGACCGCAGAGTTGATTTATTGCACTTCAGAAACAGCAATAATTGCTTACCGGAGTCAGGATCCTCAGATCAGATGCCTATTGCATTTGATATACAATACTGAGCCTCAAAGTGAAATATTTAATTATTTTGCTTACTGAAATTAACTCATTATTTGAGATTATCGATCCAAATAAGTCGGTTTTCTTTGGTCAATCCCCAAAAATTGATATCCAACAAGAAAGATGAGTAAAGTACATATGTCATTCATCAACAAATACAGGACAACACACTCCCTTGCCTGTAATGTGAGCATGATATAGAATTGGTCCGCCAAACCCGAGTGAATAACAAACTTCGGGTTCAGGTGATTGCAACGTGGCAGACAAAACTTTCTCTCGAATGTGTTCTCTTACCCATCAAAGAGACAATGAACAAGGAAGTCTACATGAAATTTTCAGGTTTCTGGTCGGTTTCGTGCTCATAAGTTTGTCGAATATTACAATGCACTGTGGAGTTCATTGTTACAGGTGGGTTATCTCGTCGTAAATGAGGGTAACACAATAAGCGAGTGCATAAGTTGGCTAGTCAGATACGTGTTTACACCGCAACTAAGTAAAACATTGAACTGGAACGACATCCGCGGAAAACGCGCTTTATCGTTATCAGGTATACCTGACGCGATCCTGGGTAAATGTATTTCGTATCGATACATTGCTCGTTTGGTCCCAATATTATTGGTATTTTTATTGCTCTAAAATATTCGTAGATTGCTTGAGGCTGCCATGCACATAACCGAGAGCTCTCGGTTAACAATCTGGAATGTTACTTATTACGCAATTATAGAAATCAAATACAGAGTTCATATTAGCTCTCTCACATACATTTTTACAACTTCTCTAAATTACGTTAATAGTAACTTATATTTTCATTTCGCAGATAACGTGTGCCGTCACCAGTTCAGCGAATAAACCTATCAAGAGGGAACAAGAACACTGAAAAAATGTATTATAGGCATCAATAAAACGTTCAATTTGTACACATACCATGTTCTTTTATAATATATTTGTTGTACTGAATTTCTGATCGTATTATTTGAGAGCGTATACTGAAATGGGATAGGTCTTTAATAATCGGACGTTTAATCGACAGTATCAAACGAAGAGCTTTTAATGCAGGCTGAGCAATTAGGTGGGAAGTGCATAGCTTATATTAATCGGCAATCAGCGAGATGAATATATTGTGGGTCTTAGAGAAATAAGTGAAGGAATGAATAAATAATATAGGCCCATTTCGTGGGTGGCGAGAAAACGCGCAGTGCCTGCTGCAAATACGCGTCAGTTTTCGCAAAACTTAGCGCGACAAGTTTGCGAGGCAGAACGTAAAACAATGCGTTTTTGCTGGCAGGATAGCACTCCACATCTGTCCCCCTTGGGCGCAGTATACTGTGATTTATATTCGCATGCAGCATGAACGTTACCCGGGCGTCCCCTGAGCAGTGGTGGCCAAGTGCTTAGCCTCCAACCAGTGACCTGGGTGTCCCGGGTTCAAACCGCTCCACTGCCACCCGTCTTCCCTATATCTGTATTTTCCCCAGGCAACCTTTGTATGGCCGCAGCCCTCTTCCTGAAAGTTAACNTAAATAGAAAAAGGAAGTAAAAAGACATTTTCTCTCCACTGAGTGAACCCCTCTACCGTCCACTGAGCGTCCATTTCGACCAATTTAGAGGACTCCCATAAACAAATTTAGCAGCAGAGGTGTATATTTTTCAATATGCCCACAATCATATTCCCTTTAGGCCCGAGACATATATTTAGTTCAATTTACGTACTTGAACTTTGATCTCACCTACGATCGCATTAAGCTGTTTCTTACCAATGGGTTTCATGCCACACTTTATACATACATACTGCGCGAGCTATAATCACGCAACTCAATGTTCAATGTTCAATTTTCTTCAGTTAGAGATAGTGTGAAAGTTCCCGTGTAAGACTCATCACCACAGACTCGAAGTATGCATTCAGGACTGATCTGCATTCCCCATTTCGCGAAGGACAGGGTCAAGCTTTCTCTTGATCATGTTATCATTTACCTCATCCACCAGATCGGCTGGAAGGAAGTTCCATAGGTTGGTTACTCTGCTCGATGGTAGATACCTATGAAGTAATCCAATTGACGAAAGCTTCAGCAACGTAAGCGTGTGTCCGCGAGTCCTACTCTGCTCGCGCAGAGGAAAATACTCCATTAGCTCTGGGCCCATGTCACCACGTAGAATACGTCGAACACATATGATGTCACCCCGAACTCGGCGATATGACTCTGCGAACAATCCCGTGTCACGCAATCGTTCCGTGTAGCAATATCCATGTAAACCGAGTGGATGCGAGTGGCTGTTTGTTAAACCCTCTCCAGCTTCACAATTGCGGCTGTTGTACACGGATATACCGCAGCGCTGACGAACTCCAAGCGACGTCTGACATCGAAGGTGTACAACGCCCTGAAACCGTAGTGTGGAAGTTTGGAAAAGGAAAGGCGAATGGCTTCAAAGATTTTCCAACTCAAGATGCAGGCTTTGTCTGTCTGCTCCCTGGTTTTTAACGACGAGGAAACCAGCACCTCGAGATCCTCTTTACATGCAGATGAGAGTAAGGGAATATTCATGAGGAAGTACACCCTTAGACTGGGCTGTCAGCCAGTGGAAATGTAATGACACTTTTTAGGATTGATTGGTAAATCCCACACTGGCGACCAGGTCTCTTTGCAGGGTGTTCACGTCACTTTCTGACTAGATAGGTCTCAAGATCTTCAGTTCATCCGCGTATAACAGATTTCACGTATTCGGCAACACAATTTCCGATTCTATTTAGCTGTTTAAACCCCATAAGAACAATAGAATTCCAGTTTCAGATTCAGATTCAGATTGAACAACCATTAATCATCCACTTTGGTGTTCCAGGCAGCACAAGGGGACACTCGGCAGTCGTTTGAGTGTCTCCTTGGGGACACTTCCTTGAATGAACCCTCCTGATACGGTGTCATTGTCGTTAAAATACATGAATCCATGTATTTCATCAAAGAACGAAAATTGAGCCCAAAAATTGATGTTACGTTTAAACGTAACATTCGAATTCGAACAAGAGCATTAATTTTTGGACGCCGGCGTTCGAGAGGGTGATATTTGAAGGCTCAAGTTTTTCGCGTATCAAGTGATCAATCAATATCGATATTGAGTAATTTATAGTTTAGTTAATTTATATAATGGGTCTCCTTATGATGGGTATACCCTATTATATAATTTGGTAACGCTATCAAAAAGAATTATTCAAGCGTCCCTTGAATATATCACAATTTTTTCATTGGGACGCTCAGGGTTACACTTAGATGTCACTTAACGGTATGCCGCTAACAGAATCAATTGATTTTCTTACTTAAGCAAATTAATTTGCTTAATTAAGTAAATAAGTGAAGTTTATGTATGTCTTGAAGCCTTGAAGTGACTCTCAGGTTCTGGGCGTCAGCCTCGAACCCGAGAGTCACTTCAAGACTTCAAGACATACATTAACTTTTCCCGAACACGAAGAATCCCCTTGAACTTATGTAAAATAAAACATTTCATATTTGTGCCATGAAACTTTTTCCGTTTATTTGTGTAACTATTCAGCGTTCTAAGTGACATAATAGCCATTCCGGATATACAATATGACTGATTTTCAAAATATGACTACTCGTTGTTATGCCCACAACCTTGAAACGCTACGTTCAGTTCAGTTCAGTTCAGTTCA
>UZAN01050052.1:0-16676 GCA_900618425.1 Echinostoma caproni
GCATATTCAATGCATTTAAAGTGTACAAGGAATTTCGAGGTCAGTGTCACACATCACAGTATCCCTATGGATTTTTCGTACACTAATGACTAGCATGCTACATAGCAGTTTCTGGAATTTAATCACTTTTTCTAATCTCGGAGTGGTGCAACACAGGAGATTGACCGTATAATTTATTAGAAGCTTCGGTCGAAGTTATTGATATGAACTTTGATGACTGGGCTGATTTTCATCACTGGCCTAGCAACCGAAATCAGTTATGACCTAACTTTAGCTCGCCTTAATGGTCCCATCGACATGGATATTCCGAGTCCAGTAATAAATAGATCAAATTTAAATTACAGGTACTTGTGAGCAGTAGTGTGGATAATTGATATTGGCTTAAACTGTCTATCCTTCGGACTTCACCTTCGAGCACACTCCTCAGTTCATCCAGTCAAATGCTCGCTCGGAGGCAATAGGCTCGAGTTTCACTCTTATTAGGACTCATCGGTAGTGTATATCCACCCTCCTGTCAGGGTTTTGAACTCCGGACCTATCGTACGGAAGGTGTATGTTACCACTGTGCCAATCAGCTCATACTGGGGTTGAACCGCATGTCAGTTCATACTTTTTCAGATGTCGTCTTCAGTGGTAATGTAGTACTCAAAATAGGAATCCAAATCAAATAGCGCGAATTCGGAATCGGACTGAGAACCCACTGAATAGCGCAACGTCAGGTAGACCCAAGATGAGCTGTGGATACAGTTAATTCTATTCAGAAAATCATGCCAATATATATCACAAGCAACAAACAATCATTAGTCGATTCTTGAATGTCCAATCGACAAGGATATGACTTATTTGTTTGCCTTCTTACATTCAGCCAATCCGGTTGGTGCCAATTGAAACCACAGGATTGGTCGGCTATTCCGTTTCTTGGTTGGTTACCTGGAAGCTGCACCGCGGTGCGTGCGTACACGTCACACGATCCCTACAGATAGTCAGTCAGTTCATTTGACCTGACAGCAACGAAGGGGGACACCGGTTACTATCAGTTAACTCTGATCGAAAGCTTCCCATCAAATCAGGACTTCCATGAAGTTAAATGCAAATTATCAATCGAGCCTAAAAGGTTTGAGGCAAGTCAGTCCGTAACCTGCATGGATTCATTTGATTTTATTAAATGGTTAATTTCGTCGTGTACAAAGCAAATGAACCATGAAAACCCAGGATGTGTTGTATAACTTTTTGGCCTGACTGGGTCTCATGAGCAGTGCAACTCCAGATTTGCTGCCCGAAACAGCCTTTTAAAGCGGATTATACCATATCGTGCATAGGCAAACTGAAAAGCGGTCTGATCAGCTGTCCAGCGATAGTACATTTGAGCTCTGCCTGCGAAGCCCCGGGTTTAATCCTCAGTTGGGTCGATGGATTCTCACTGTTGATGAGACCCAACCAGGTCAAAACAGCTGTCCTACGCTTCCTAGCTTTCCAGTTCCTGCTCAATTTGTTCTGCACACGATGAAATTAATCCTCTGAAAGTGCTGATATCGAGAATGGAGTTGAAAAGTTAATATTCTATAATAATTGATGATCTTTGTTTTTCTGAATTTCGAACTTCCTCGGATTGATTAATTCGCTTGTTCAGTTTACACATCATCTGATTTAGAGATATTGTGTGAGCATATGAGTAAAAATACTCGTTACAAAGAATGTTATAAAGCAGTTTCTTGGGAGGCTACAAGCAGTCAAGTTCACCAAAAGGACGTGTCCTCGAATCTCACTAGTACCGCCGCCCAAATTTACTCTGTTATATTTTCCCACTTCATTGCTGAACGCTGTACATTTGTATATTCAATAAAAGAAAAAGAAAATAATAATAATAATATTATTATTATAGCAGTCCACCTAAAATGAGTGCTGCTGCCGATCATGATTAATATTTACTAGCTTGCTTGCACAAAATTCGTTACCGATTAAAGTTTACCCCACGTTTCAGGCTGCATTCGGACACTTTCCTTCCATCCCTTAATTACAAACCTCCTAAATTCATGAATTCTTTTCATTTCCACTACCATCGCCTAACGGATGGTAGAACGGTGTCTTTCCATATCATAACTTCTGTTGTGCCAACTCCGGCAACCACCTGCTTTCTGTATCACTTTAAGTAACAATCAAATTAGATAATAACACGCACTTTTTGTGATTGTGAACGAAATACTGTGCTTGGCTTTGCGTGCATTTCGCCCACCTTATTGGTCAATGATTGACTAACTGCCTTCTTACCTACGCCCTCGCTCTAGTTGTGTGAAAATTAGAGGGACCAAAGGCTTTCGTTGTGTTTCGCTGCGGTGGTATTCTGCTACCACAGTACTACTATCAAAGAGAGCTTAATCTGAAGAATGTAAGCCTCAACAAAATAACCTGTCGACGATTTTTTGTTTCATTCGTGAAGTAGTAGTAGTAGTAGTAGTAGTAGTAGTAGTAGTAGCAGTAGTAGTAGTAGTAGTAGTAGTAGCAGTAGTAGTAGTAGTAGTAGTAGTAGTGTAGAACCGTTCTACACTGGAGACGGTTTCTTCCTTAATTCACCTGGGTTGCAATTCTCAAAACGACGAAATCAAATGTGTGAATTTCTTGATTATTCTTTAATTTTTGTCTCTGTGCCCCTTGTTTTTTTTACTTGATAATCTACAGCCCTTCGTTTAGCCATCTTCGCTTCTTGAATGGCGTACAGACTACTTTTCTCAACAATATCAGTATAGTAGGGTAGGGAGAAGGCAGTTAAAGGTGTCACTTAGTAGTGAGAACGCTGCTTTGTCACCCTATCTTTTCACAACTTATAACAATGCTTTGTCTGTTAACCTTCCTGTGCGACATTTCAAGTATGCCAATGCCATTGCCATTTCTATTTCGATATCTAATCAATCGGACTTGATAGCATACAACAAGTAAAACGCACACTTATCCAACTGTGGTGATCGTGCAACGAATACTCACGCACCGCGGTACAGCTTCCGGCTAACCAATCAAGAAGGAATGACCGACCAATCCTGTGGTCCCGATTGGCATCAACCAGATTGGCCGAATACATGAAGGTATAATAATAAACCACACTGTCGCCGATTGGAGGTCCAGGAACCGACCAATAACTGTTGGTCGCATGTGATGTATATTTGCGTGCTTTTCTCAATAGAATATCTGTATCCACAGCTCGTCTTGGTTTTACCTTGCGTGTTGCGTAATTCATTGGGTTTTCAGTCCGAGTTCAAGTTCGCGCTGTTCAATTCGGTTCCTATTCGAATTATTACACCAACTCCGTTACATATTGCAGTATTCTGGTCTTAATAATGAAAAATGTCTTAAATGCGATTTTACTTGGAACCCGAAAATGTACGGCTTGAGTGAAAGCCTATGAACACGATCAGCCATGTAAAGTACTTGGGCTTCACACTTAAAAGTGACCTTCCCTAGTTTTTGCATACCCAAACTTTGGCTCTCAAGGTGAGTGGTCTCTCCTTTCAAATGGGATCTTTTTTCCAACAATTCATTGTCTCTATACCCCTTTATTGCTCCCTTGCGATTTTCTCTGGTTTACTGAAGACTGACTTCAAGGTGTTGAGGCATGGCCCTATCGTGATCACTCGTGTGTTCCAAGTTCCATTATCTGTCCTGATAAACAACATTTGTGAGGGTCATATTGATGCGTGCTTGGAGATTGCAGGCAAAATTCTATTTGATAGCATCCTTCCTTTACACATCCACCTGTGTGCATGCAAATCAAATCCCTCTACCCGCTACAAATACGGACTTATCCCATTTCGCATTTTCTGCTTACAGAAACTCCTTGACACATTGACGGATAAATAGAGAGAGTTTGTTTTGAGAGTTTTAAAGCATTGTATAGTTAATTATCGTTTTTGCACGCTCGATATCCCGATCTTTATAGTTTTTTGTCAGTATTGTAAGGGCGGTTTCTTTTTGGTTGAAAGCTTGTTTTTAACTTGCTAACGCTTCAACACAATTAAAAATACAAGAATTTCTTTATGAAAAATAAAACCGAATCTTTCTTGATAATTTCAGAACATGCTTAATATATTGTGGAAAAATAGGCTGTTCAGATAGTTTTACGAAGAGAAAATCTGCATTGATCAGTTAGTAAATGAAACGAGTAAGCTAAACTCAGCCAACTGAGAGGATAGTTCTCGACAGGACTGTCTCACAATAGCTGCCCACCTCTCTCTCTCTCGTAGTTTGGGTGAGATTGCGGTACTTGATTTTTCATCAGTCCATTTGTTTCCAGTTGGCTCAATCAACTATAGTTGATCCACCTAGAATGGTGACAGAACTGAAGACGACGTAGAAGCGACCACTCTATCAATGTTAAACCAATGGAAGTGAGAGCAGTTGACCTGATCATAGTGAACCGAAAAAGAAAGTTCGAACTGAAATGAACGAAACGCCCCACTATTTTGGCCTCATTCGAAACTGTCAATAATGCTCGATTTCTAGGCAATCCACAATCAGATCCGGGAAATCGCTTAATAACGAATAGCTAGGACCAAAATTTCGAGTGAAAGAGCCGGATGCCTAGGCGTTCCGCGTGTGAGATCGACAATTCGTGGGCTAGGTAAGTATACATAGGTGAGAACACGTAACACGTAGCGACTGCCTAGTGTTTGCCATGTACGTTGAAATACTTTGTACAACAGCCTCAACATTTTTGCCACCCACTTGGATTGAGTCCTGTTCTTTCAAAGGAGCACAATCTGATGTTTGATCATGACTGCTTTAGTCGTCGTGTATTTTATGCATCCCATTACGGGTTACCTATTCCGGTTGGTCTAGCTTAATCCTATAAATTTCCTGTCGGTTCACACTGGAACCGCGAGGTCAAACCCATGTTTGATGTGGGTGACTGAGCGAGAGTGAAGCGAATTGAGGTTGGTGTTTCTCTCGCTCGTGCCTTGGTGAGCGGCTACTTGCATCCCCCCACACCCCCTACCCCGGACCCGGACATGTGTGCGCCCGAGACACACACACACACATCGTCCCAAATTCACTTCCCTTTTCTGTGCACATGGCGAAACGTAGAAAGACCCCATTCATCCCCCCCCCACACAGGCACAGATGTCCACCGATCAACTCCGTTGACTCACCCGATATCAATGTTACACAAAAGTGAAACCAAATCATGAATGTGAGACCGGCCCGTGACCAATCGACTCAACGTAAGTGCGTGCGTGAGTGTTAAACATTGAATCGCTTTATCAATACCTCAGTTCCACGTTTATCAACGCTTTCCCATCATTTGAAACCCATCAGGATACAAATAAACGTTGGGAATACTTCATGATCTGAAGCGAGGTGGATGTTTTTTAATCAGCGGGTTTGTATATGTTTGGTATCCGAGATCCTACCCTAACCATTACGCGTCCGATATAGTGGTCGTTGTTCAATTAGATTTCAAGCAGATGAAACTCAGTCTTCGAAGCGAGGAAGTACAGAAACCTTGATCACGTTTTCTGTATTCCGGTGTGTTTACAACCCTCCAGTGTCCTTATACAGTTTTCTCCAGAAGGCTTAAATAGATAAAGATATGATTGGTCAACATTTGTCGCGGATAAGCTTTAGTCTGATTAATCAAACTGTGAGATACCAAAGAACCCTGCTGGATGTTGTTCATCATTCGGACATACCAGGTTTTTTTCAATCTAGCCCATGAACCCGATTGTTTCTTATCTCATCACTTCTGTTCACACTGCATGACTGATAAAGTCGGCTAGGATCAGAATACACTTCCAAAATGTCCTTGGCCCGTAATTGGTCGGTATACTCAATGAGAAAGACATCGTTGTTGCCGAGCTGCCGATGAAACTTTTGAGAGCAATAATGTTTATCCACTTTTTCAAGCGTTTCTTTCTCTCTTTTTTTGTTGTATCTTCCTCTTCTGATCCAACTGCATTGCTTCACAAACAAGCCATATTTTTGTAACTTCTGCCCGGAATAGTTTACCTGGTGAGTGGTGCACTGAAACAATTTTCGAAATCAGACCGAGTGGGACCGGAAGGAATAAATGATAAATAGTGTGTGACTAATTAAACGTCGGTACACATGATTCAATGGAATTCAAAGAGGCAAAGACTTGTGCAGGCTTTATGCTGAATGAGATGTTATATGGATCCGTGATCAAGGAATTCGTCTGTGATATTCTCGGGTTGTGGAAGAAATGGTCTCCATCTACTTTCCCCGAGTCTTTCATATCCCGTCGCCTTCACTCGATAGACCCCAACCGTTGCACAACACTGACTTGTAATAAGAGTGATGGATTTTATGTCATTTTTATCAATCTCAAACTAACCGCCAGTTTTGGTGACTATTCTGCTGCGAATATTTCCTGATTGCGAACAGAAGTCTATCGTCCTGGTGATTTCATTCTCTGGCTGCTACTATCNCAAATTTATTTAGGAAAATAACTAAAAGGATTCATCGAGAAAAGTGTACCGTTAATCTTCATCGAATGAGCAGTACACAATTTTGCAAAGTCTTGTGCCTGTCTATAGGCACCTGAGTCCGGGACAAATTTCCGAAGGGCTTGAAAGCTTGCAAACTGGTGTTGGTCACTTTACTGAACAGTTCTCTATACAATTCACCGCAAACAATCCGGCATAAGGTTATGCATGATCGAAATGGTAACCATTCAAAGATCGAACCCGATCCTAACCACGTCGGAACCAATAATGGTAGACTTGGTATTTCTCTGACAACATAGCACACATTTGATCGCTTAGTAACTCATTTATGTACATGATCCCCTTTCCGCAGTTTTTTGTTGAATCATTCAATTGTATCTTATCTTACTACATCATGCAGACTGCCTCTCAAGTTTGTCAAAACTAACTATTAGAGATACGAATGAAATACCCATGTGTCAAAGATCTTACGTGCTAATGACGGCTGACCTTTACACATTCAGTTGCGGGATCAGCCTGAAAGAAAGTTCTGTTTTTAATGACTATTATACAGACGGGTTAACTGCGTCCAGATTTATCGCATCAAAAGACCTAAAGAACACTAACACACTAACACTAACACTTCAAACGTCACCAATGTGTGATTGACCTACTTACACTGACCAAATTTCATATCATCAACACATATTTCATGAGGGGAAAAACCACACTCTAGAGATGCAAGGTCAAAGGTCACGATCAATCTTTATACAAATCAAAAAGGTACTTTTGATCATTTTCTCTTCTATCAAAGCTTTTCTGTTAGAACAAGTGACTGGAATTACTTATGTTGATTGGCAAGAAAATGAGAGCATCAAGCTAGCTGAACACACTACGCACAACTCTATCTAATCGCCCAGATCCGTGGGCACAGTGACAAAAATCAAACACAGAGTATCCAGATGACCCACCAAAATGCATTCAATATGGAAAAAGTTAACGAAACCAGGTGGAATGTTCCCAACCGAGTCATGATCCTGGAGGCCAATGCTGAGGTGCACAAGGTGCGATACCTGCATTGTATGAAAGTCAGCAAAAACGAGACAGTATGCGCTGTATGGATGAATAACTATGCAGGTTTGAAGACAAGCTTTTTCACATTATTGCTCAGCTCTTCCATGGCCTCTGGTTGTCTCCTGAATCGATCCGGTTTGAAGAAAACTCTACATTTTTCACAGTTGAATAGGCCAGTTTTCGTTTCAACAGGTTGAGACGGTTGAATTCTCGGCATATTTCCTAAAACCCGTAGGCCTGACGCGTTCATCCAGGCCGGATTTGTTTTGTCATTATCCGTTAAATTCATCTTGTAGCGAGTGGCTACTGTGGCTGGTTTTCACAAGGTCGGTTCCCGCACCAGATGCACAGATGACACAGGAGGGTGTGTGAATGGGCTCGTGAGTTGCGATCACGGTTTGCTATTTGACACAGTTTCATCGGGTAAAGGGCATAAGGACGGCCGCGGAAATTTCTACTTAACAGTGTTTCAGGCTTGGTGAATCACCCGATAGGTATTGGTGGTGTTCACAGAAGCCGTTACAAGCTGTGGTTATCAAAATAAAACAATTTAACGCAGTCCGTAAGCGTGCGACTCTCTTCGTCAATGCCTCATTTGGGGGGGGGGGGGACAAACGAGACCGAAAATCCTCGTTGCTAAATTTCATTTTACGAATTGTCCATTAAGAGTGCGTCGTTCGGTGTATTCCGTAGGCGTCACTGGTCATCGTTAGTTTGGCAAACTTCGAAAACTGGGCTATGTCAATGCCCGAGCGACTACGGTGCAAATTAACTGTAGCTGTGTCACCGTCTCTGTTATCGGACTGGCGTCAGCTTAGTGTCTCGCGCGGATCGCACGGCTTCACCGAACCACCGAATCGACACCCAAGCTCGACAAGATGCAAGACAGAGGTCAGTTTTATTTCGACATAGAAAGTGCCTGAGAAGACATGAGTCAATTAGGGGGTAGAAAAACGTGCGATCAATTAATCAATGAGGTGCACTGAATGGGAGAGGATCCAACCACAGTGTTTCGTCTTCAATTCAAAAGGAGAGTTTCATTTTCCAAGCGATGGTTTCTCAAATTATACTTGAAATGGTCGATTGTTAAGGTGACTGAACACAGACGTGAGCGTTATGTATCTGGGGTGGTGTGAACTCGGCCATCACAATTTCCTAGTTGCTTTTGTGTAATTCCACTAAAAAAATTCTAAATTTATCTGTAAGTCTAATCATAGTAAATTCAAAGCTTTTCACACGAAATAATTTGATTTTCTGCAGCAGATGGTGACTAGCTGTGCTGGACTGACGATCCTGCAATGAAATCGAATGGCCGTTCGCAACCACCGCCGTCTTTTAACCAACACACGAAGGTAGCTACGAATCTGGTGAACCGAAGCACACAGAATGCCGGAAAGCTAGCCCAGCCGGACCGAAACGACAGCTACCGGACATCGAAGAATGCACCAATGTGTGATTCAGATTTGTGATATTTATCTGTGTGTTTCCGAATAGAATTAAGTGCATTCGTAGTCTGTCGCGGTTCAACCGGATTTCGCATTATGCGCTCGGAATGCAAGTTCACATAAGTGGAGTACGAGTAGTATTCTGAGTACCGAAAATGTTTTGTCCGAGTTTGGGACATTCACAGCGACTTGAAGTTTATCAGTCCGAGGCAGATTAGCCCATCTAGACGCTTCTGGCGTTCCAGGACCAAGTCAACAAGCGTGTCTTGAGATCCGAGTGAATCACGATGTGTTCCACTCAGACGTTCGAGGTAACTGTCACAGTGCTGTTTTTTTTCAGAATAAAAGTTAAGTGTTTGAAAATCACAGCAATACTGAGTTGAAATGATGTCAAATTGCGAGGCGTCAATGAAACAAGCATCACAACACATTTATGTATAATAACAGTAGATGGTGAATTTGTTTGAAGACGAAGTTTATATTTTCAGAAAAGTTTCTCCCATTTTAATCGATCCGTAGGAATTTATTTCTGATTTGGCCTACACAAGGCTACTTTGAAGTATACGAATACATTGAAGCGTGCAACAGTCAGCATATATTATCCCAAACAGCTATTACCCATTCCCTCGGAAAATGTACTATTACGCTATTCGTTCAACAAATTATCCGCAGTCTGCCTCACATTTACGTTTGCGATAATTCAAAACCATTAAAGAAGTCCTCTTCAACAGTTAGCCGTATTGGCATCACACGGTTCCGTGTGCACTCAAATTGATCCGAATTTCACTGTCTATTCGCATTTCTCCTACAGTCAAAGTGCAACGATTTCTTCATTTGGCAGAACCAGCTGCGCTTGTCGGAATGGTTCCGTATCGAATCGCTCACTCCAACTGAACTTGCCGAATTGTTTGAAGTCATGAGCTCCACCCGATAAACACAGTGAGTGCCTGCATGCACCCGTCAGTTGTATGCGGTCAAAGTTTGACATCCAACTGAATGTCATCATACGGTAACAGAAGTAACACGCAATATGAGCGGTNGCAATATGAGCGGTCACTAATCCTTTATTATCTGTCGCTCAGTGATTCTGGGAACATTGCATGTCGGTACTCTAACTTGTTATTCAGTTTCCTGTGGAACACCACAACTTCCCAATCATCTAACTTGGTGAAACGATTTTGACTGAGACAATGCATCAACAATCCACTCAACCATCATTGGCCGAATGAACGGACGACGATTGATTGCTTTTTGTTAACCGCTAACATGCAATACGATTCAGTCCGTGATGCATGCAGTTTGGTCATTCCCTTAACTGCGATCAAAATTTACCAAATATGGCCATCCCCTGTCGAACTTTATTTAACTTGTTGGTACGCCCATGAAAATTGTCGTTTTCACATGAAAATCCGCCAGGACATTGAGCGCATTCCAGCAGGAACATACTTCATTGAAACACAGTTGTCTGGTTAATGCTTATCATTACAGAGAACGCTTTGACTGCCTATGTAGAAAGAGGTCATATTATATTATCAATGATAAAGTTTGGGGTGTGAAAACAAACCTATCGCATTCCTTGGTTCACGTGCTCGGTGAAAGTGCAATGCTAAAATCTCCAGCCGGTCGGAAGTGGTTTTACAATACTCCCAAGTTGTTACAACACATTTGCTACCCGCTTTGATATGATGACGAAAAGTGATTGACAGTTGTGTAATTAGTGATTGTATATTTAACAAAAGAAGCTACAAATCAAAGGTTATAAAACAGCATATTCCGAGAGCCTAGAATTCGTCCTCAGTGGTCTCTAATGAACAAGCCTTAGATCATTTACATTTCATGTAGTAATCTGCCTCGTTCGATTGATCGAACTCTTCGCTACCAAACCAAAATAACCTGTCAAAAGCTCAACTTATGACCGGAGAAACAGACTATCCACAGACAGTCTGATGATGATCCTGTCTGGCGGAGTATGTACTGGCGAATGATTACACACGTGTCACATGGGTGGCGCCTCATTCCTTCCGATCCTGGTGAAATTTTAAATGCCACACGAGGGAGAACACGTTGCTCCGCTTAAAACACAAGGTTCTGTGTGTTGTTCGACAGTCTGAACTTCAGCTGTTCATGTCTGATCTTTGCATGCAAGGGGAACAAGATGTTTGTGTGTTTGCGCGCTAGTGTGCGTGTTTGCACATAGATAACAGCGATCAAAGTTGGCGATTGAGAATGAACCACCACTCACTCCCGCCTTTTGTCTTTCACATCTCTTTGCCTGAATATCGGTCCCCCTGTCGAGTGTCTTTTCACCTAGTTTAATACGCCCGCGCTTTGCTTGAGTTCGACCGAACCTAACAGACAATCTGTGAGTCACCTCTGACCTATCGATCGATCAGCCGATCAAAGGGAGATAAACGAGACCACACCGGATGAAAGCCTAATTTCCCGTCAGGTGAAAACCAAAAGGATTTGATTTGTTCCCGATACTGTGACTCAAGATATACTCAAACATGATGTTAACTTAGTATCTTATGGTTGTGAATAACGAGCCAAAGATACCAAAATGAGTTGAGGATAAAGTGTAGGCAACGATTTCTTTGGGTAACCCTAGTTATCGCTGTCTATCCGTTCTGTATTGTCTACTTATAACCAATTAAGTTAATGACATGCTAAGCTCTACACATACAAAATAGGAGTCCTCAATTAGTCAAGTCAAGTCAAGTCCCAAAATATTCATCCAATGTACTTTGATCCCTTAATGAGACTTATCTAAGTGACATGTAGCGTGGGCTAAAAGTACGGTGCCATCAGGTTCGTTTGTTCTGTTCGGTTTCAGTTTACACAATCATGCAATTAGTGCCGCGATTTTCGTAGCTGTCTTGTGAAGGAGTAGAATGAGGAATGAAATGTTGGAAGCAGTGACGAAACGAAGATGAAATATGACTGAGGTAGCAAAGAGATTGAGGAGATGTACGAGAGCCACTGTTGGCTACACGCAGTGCCTCTGACATTCATTCACACTGATCCGCATGTACCCAAATGGAAAGCGTAAAGTGACAGAGCCGGATGTCGTGACGGCACCATAGATGTATCAGTGTGGCAGGCACCAACCAAGCCTTCTCTATGCGTGCCGAAACTTCATCCGTGATTCGTCCAGCACGTGAGACGCAGCTGTTCACTTTCTCTATAGCTTACTCATTTAGTGGGAGGTTGAGACATGATCCAACCAATTCTTGTAGCAGGATTTTACACTTTGCATGTGCGAAGCGCATGATCAACATGGCTATATTAGAACTCAAACCATCCAACTGAACCTAATCTTCACTAATCAGCACAATTTTATCTGTACACCTGCCACCTGAGAGCACATCGACGCAGCTGTTCGCGTACAAGGACAAGGCCATTTACAAAGTCAAAGGCATCACAAAGTTAAATAGAAAAGGAGCGCTTTTCATGTAGTCAAACCCGTGTGTGTTGTGAATAAGGAAATGCATGATTAGTCGGCTTGCTGTTGAATATCGCAATTTTTATTGACAGTTGTGTCCAAATGAAGTGGAACAAAAACGATGGGAACACTGTGGCTATGATCGAGCCATGACGTTTCCGCTGTTCATGCTGATCCACCCATATGTGATGTGCTGTCTGGTGTAGGCTTACAGTGACATTATACACAGATTTATCACTGATGAGTAAAAGTAATGTGATGTCGTTCATATTATATATGAGCACCCGGCTTGTTGCTATGCCTACGAGAATAAAAAAGTGCTTGGTAAATTATCTGTGCACTCGAACATTGAAGCGTCAAACCACCCTAATCTCGTTCTTCAGAACGATCAGTACTAGAACAGTATACATATTGCTTGAATTATTAGTTTCAGCAACATCGGTGCAACGGATAATTCATTACCGAAGTACAGGCAGATGAAGCAATAGTTTTTCTTGCACCAGAATTAGATCCAGTGAGGACAACACCAGGTCAAATTTTTCCGGCATCAGTTAGGGGGACTGACATCTGCAGGTGACAAAGAGACGTTTAGCCTGATCGGGCAGAAAAACGGACATTCCTATTGGCATGATATCAACGGAGAATAAATCCTTTTATTAACTTATACGACGATCGGTGATTGCCTGTGGTGCGTTCTCTGTATCTGGTTTGCTTTGTTCGGTAATCCAGTACAGGAACCAAATTGCAGGGTTTTGCAAGCACATTGGTACGTTTCATTGATCCGTTTATTATAACAAAGATGGATGGAGCAGCATATTTTCAACACGACAACGTCCTATACACCTATACAAAGCGTCGACACATTTTCCTTGTTATCCAGGTTTTAGTTTGAGCCACTAGTACTCCTGTTCGCAATCCAGCTGTAGATCGACATATGAAGTCCAATAGTTCTGTTGCTTGATTAGGACGTATATTTGGCCGATGTTGACATTGCAGTTTGTGAAACAGTGATCAGTACCACACGGATAGCAAGGGACGTACTATCCTCTACTGAAGTGAACGAATTCACATAGGTAGTTTATTGTCACCAAACATTTGTCATTCCTTGTCAAAATATTTTTCTGAGTGATATTTTTAAACCAACGGAGTGGTCTCATATTTTAGCATTTTGAATCGCCATGACTTTGGTGACCAGTACACCCTAAAATCATTGCTCTGCGGGGCTCATTGTCGAAACTAGATCGACACAATGAAGTGTCCCCATAATGTTATCTCATATTCATTCTTGTTAAACATATCAGGGATCCGATTTTTTGTGCAAAGAAAAAATCCTAATCCAAGTCCAAAGAGAAGCGTACAGATAAGAATATAAAGTGGCTATTTGGGCTCGATTTGAGTTGATACAGTTTTCTTTTAATGATTGATAACCAGTTGAAATTTAGAACCTTCTACTTTAAAGTGTATAAACGCTTCTTAATTATGCTATCATGAGCACACTACATTTCGGTGTGGTGTTATGGCTTGTGATCCAACAATTTACACAGGATAGCTTTAGTCAAATCAAAATATCTTATCACACGTCGTAGATCAGAATAGAGTTCATCCAAATTACAGTCTCAAGGTCCTCCAGGCTAACTGTTCAACCCTATTTGGTGTCTCATTTGGTAAAATAATGGATTTCGGTAAATGAACCTGCAGGTCGTTTCCTTATGGTTGAGTTATTGTCCGAATTAAAATCGTTGGTCGACAATCTTAATCGTTCTTCTGCTTAGCCGTTGGACTCCCTAGAAATACCCGTCCATCAAAATCCAATAACATACACATTACAATTCAATCCATACTATACATATATCTGTTTTCGAGCAGGATATTCGGGACATTTCAATGAGACGGATGAGTAGTGATAAATAGGTGGCTGCTCAGATACCCGACATTTGATCAATTATTGGTCTTCCTTACCCAACCTCTCGCTTACCCCCCTTTTCTTTCCGTAAAAACTCTTCAGACATGTCGCTTGTCATTCACCAAAGGTCGTTGCCAAATAGCGTTGTAAGTCGCGCACTATCACATGAATTGCAGACTATGCATCCTCTTTAACCCCTGAGTCAAGGGACCTTCAACTTGAGAATTCGTATGCAGTTCATCTTGCACATACAGTAACCTCCTGAAGAAATGATGTCTGCTGCGTATCGGAGACGAACTGCATGGATCCCAGTAATATAGACTATTTAAGTGCGATACTTCGTTCACACATCAGGCGACAATCAATCCCGGTCATTTGGTCAGCACGGAGTAGGTGTCGTAATAAATATTACCTCTGAGTGCTAACTTATAGATTAGAGCCCTTTCAACAGACTTCAATGAACTATGCGCATCTAGGGCTCAGTCAATGTCCAGAAGTGAAGCAACATCAAAAGTTGTTGGTTCATTTCACCACATACGACCACCCCTGTTGTCCCAATGCACAAAAGAACTAATTCTGCGACAAACCCATTGAGATCATTGGGTTGAACCGAAGTGTAGATGGTTATTGTGGTCTGTTCTGCCAGTGAATCAACATTGATGATCGACTTCTTCGTAGATCACCGCTTGTTCCTGTTCATTACCAACTTCCAACAGTTCTTCATAGACGAAAACGTAGTTCTTCAACTCAATTGGTAAATTGATTCGAATAGACTGCATATCAGTAAGCTACCATTGGCATGACAATACTAAATTGCCGGTCCTATTTGACTAAGTGCTTTGAGTTTATTCACATATCGGTTTCGAATCACTCCGCGATTTGATTCACCGGTCTTTAAAATATTTGTCAACTCGGTTAGCCCGTCATTGTTTGTCTGATCTGACCATTTTGCAGAGCTCTTAGCTCTGCAAAGTGAAGGATTAGAGTAAAGATAGGGTCAGATTTGATGTGCAATTCATTCTGCGACGGACATTGCTTACGGATTTGGGCCTGAAGCTAGTTCTAGGCTTTCAGTCTCATACGAAAAATCCAGGTCGACCCGGATCAAAACGGGCTAAGGGGCATCTACATCAGCTCACGAAAAGTCTCGAGAAAGACCGTGAAAACTGGTGGGCGTAAATAGGCAGTGAAATGGAAGTAGCCACTACGTCAGGGAATACTCAACACTGTTTTAACTGACAGTACACCAGAGGTTAACAGATCCAGGTTAGAGAAACAATATGGAAAACCTGATCAAAATATTCACGATTAGGATCAACTGCTTGATCACTGGATGGTGTATTTTGATGTACAGTCCATTTGGCCAGGCGCTAGCCAGTTTACGTCATCTGTTAAAGCTGAAGCTCCAACAGCAGGAGAAATATGTTTTAGCATTTAAATCCCGAGAAGAGAATAGCTAGCTGGATTTCAGCCCCCCTCCCTCACAATCACTCTCTTTAAGCTGGGTTAATAACCTTATGGACTCTGTCACTGACTTAGGGCATGACATCGTACAGCTCACTGCTGATATTTGTAATTTTAAAGAGGAGACCTCGCAACTAGTGCGCAAATCCATGCGAGATATGTCTGATGGCAACCGTCACCCAAGTATCAGCCTCCCTCACAGTTCGCGTTTGACGTCCTATCTGTGAACAAAACGCAAGATTCCGGCATAGTGCAGATAGTAGTATGCCTTTGATTTGGTCAAACGCAAGCCTCCTTTTTTCAAATGAATACCCCAAGAATTATGTTAACTTGCTGAGACCACTGTTACCGAGTGAGGGTCTAAACCGAACAATGTAGATCGTTCTGTGCCAGCAGAGGTGTTAATCAGGTGGGCCCTGTTTCACCATTTCTATTTGCTATCGTTGTAGAAGAGAAACTAGAGAACACACTAAGCAGTCTCCAAATTGTTTTCATAGAATGGGCGGTCAGAGAAAAGCTTTACCGCTTAGAGAATACCAACTACATCATCAATCTGCTCTAATGCATGGAGGACGCGCGAAGCGCATTTGACAGACTGACAAGTACTGTTGCTCCTTTCCGTATGCGCTTCGCAACTTCAAACAGATGCTAAACAACTGGGTGTCGATCAGTCTCTCATAGAAACTAGATTGTCAGGAATTAGTTATAATTGATGGCTTCTCCTACCTAGTCAATTGTGTGGCCAATCAGTGTGACGCAGTAAAGGGGATAACAAGGCTCGAGCAGCGTACGCAGAACTGAAACACCCTTTGGATCGACGTGAAATTTTACTGAAGTTGAAAGATCGCGTATATTGTGCTACCGTTCGGTCAGTTCTGCTTTGCGGTCGTAAGATCTGTGGTTTGTGAGTAGAATAT
>UZAN01050056.1:0-11458 GCA_900618425.1 Echinostoma caproni
CCCCAGATAACCCATGAGGTTATTTTCCCTTTCCCGAAACATTTGTTTACGTTTTTATGATTGAATACTGATTTATATATAAACAGCGTAATATTTATTGTGATGTATTTGGCATGACTACGAATCACTGAAAACGAGCTTGTTCACCACTCCTTGTTCTATTTGAAATGTGCTCTGTGGAACTGTTTAGACAATATTAATATACATGAGAGAAGTTGTAAAAAGATATAATCAGAAGCAAATGTGAACTGAACAATCGATTTCTATAATGTATTTAAAATAAACAATCCTGCGATAATGCGTGATAACCACTAAAATTAGTTTCAGAGAATTGCAGAGGAATTAAGCTCGCTATTAGATATGGAACACAATTAATTAATCGTTAAGAGATGTATGTATACCAAAGCTTATCAGCATTTCCACTCGCCCATGATTGCGCCTGTCATGCTTGATGAGGACAGTGCGCGTTTCCGCGGATGCCATTCCAATTCACTTTTTTGCTTAATTGCGGAGTGAACAAGCGTCTGACTAGCAGACGTATCGATTCCGGCATTGTGTCACCCCCACTGGCGACGAGATAATCCACCTGTCACAATAAACTCCACAGCAAATTATATTATTTGACAAATATGTGGCCAAAAGACTGCACAAAACTTACGAATTTCTCGTGGATGTTTTTCTTTTTTGTCTCGTCCGACAGCGCATCAAAGTCTCCTTCGCTGTCGATGGGTATGCTTATACTGACTGGCGAAATGTTTGTCTGCAGCGTAGCATGCACTTGAACCCAGAGTTCGTCAGTCAACCGGTTCCGTCGTTCCACAGTCTGTTTCAATCTATCCAACTTTTGAACTGGACAAACGAATCTAATTGTATATTATCCACTTACTGACCAACTCCAGATCTCGTTCGTATTGCAGGCAAGGCGGTATTGTGCTATCAAAGCGTGTTGTCCGGTAATCATTTATGAAATAACTGTGCACTTTACTCACCTTTCCTGTTGGGTATCTGTTTTTGTCGAATGCGACGACAAAAGCGATTTATTTAAGTCCACCAACTCAATTATTGAGCTAATTTTCGTAAGCATGAGTATTAAATATCTCACCTTCAAGCTTGGCAATGTATACCTAATGTACTTGGCGTTTGACCTGAGGATCTATATTATAGATAATTGAAATGAAATAAATAAACTTAACCCGTTGGTGTTGGACAGTTTTCTTTTTCGATCCCGGACTCAGATAAGCTACTATTACTGTTTCTGGAGTACAATATGTCAACTCTGCAGTCTACTTGCCTCACGGCCTGAGTTGGTGATAACGGACCCCGTGATAGAATTGGATATGTTAGGGCCCGCGAATTAGAAGATTGATTTGACCTCGCGGTCGGCCATTCCACTTCAATGTTCGATTGGATAACCGGAGCACTGTGGACAGTCTTATAGCATTGGTCACCGGCACTCACACTACGATTAGATTTAGAAACCATGGGTTCAGTTGCATCTGCGGATAGTACCTCCTTCATCTTGGTATCACTCCTCATATTGGAGCGTTTTAAAATAGTTATCTACGATATAAATCATTCTAACAAATAAAATTGACCGATTGATCGTTGCATGTGCACCTTCTGCACTATGGACCCCGGTGGGAGGCCCTTGCTTGTTTCCAACAGTTTATGGAGTTTTCTAGTTGATTGTTGCCCCTGTTTGGGCCATCAAACCCCATTGTCGGAGATAAACCACTTTTGCTGCACAGTTTAATGGGCAAACTCGACGATGGAATACATCTGAATTAAAGTAACAATTAGGGGGGGGGGGGTTCACATTCATCAACGCATAATGGTATAATTGAGGATTATTAGTAACTCGCCAAAAGTTTACAACAATACATATATTTGATTAATTTATACACACATTTTGTTCTCGTCATCTGTGATTTATAAATGGAAACATGAATTATTGATAATAAATAAGAGGTTGTTACCTTCATTTTTATAAAGGTATGTAAGAGAAGACAGAAAACGAAGATTCCTTCGTGTTTCATAGGGAGACATTTGCTTTTTAAATCTTTCTTTAAAACATTTTGCACGACATTTGGTCGATCGAAGACGAAACTAAATAAATTTGAAGACCTAATGCAGAATTCAAAGAAATTCGAAATCCTCTCAACTCAGCGAACAGTCAGTTAGTTTCCTTGATCCCCAATGACAAAGGCCTTATCCGGCTCTTTGGTGGACAAATCAAAAGAGAATTCTAAGTATCGAATTATTGAAACAGATTGAAATCTCACCTGGTATTTTCCGACTAACGAGAATTCGACGCGTAAGGGTGCACTGGGTGCCATCGAATGGCCCCAGTGCTGATGATGTGGGGTCAATGGCCCGCTCACATACTCGTCGGAATATTTGCGAGACAGTCATGATTGGTGATTGCACCATTCTTCGCAGCCGCTCCAAGTAAAATTCAAAGGAGAACGCTAAATAATTATCTAGCGATCTCCACAGTTTCACGTCGCTTACCAAATGCGTCAGGCAGTGAACGTTGTACGCTAATTTATCCTCGCCAGACAATGCTGTGAACTGATTCTTCAGCCGGCTATTTATTTCTTGAACGAACTCGGCATAAGGCAAATACTTGACTTGACTTGATATTACGTGCAAACTCCCGGATGGCAAAGTATGTGCATATAAATGGAAAAGTTCAAAAAGGTCTTATATTTTGTATTATTTAGTGTGCCGCCTAGCATTACGGGTCCAAGTTACAGAAAAAGTTATCTCAATTTTGTTGCCTTCCATCGTTCGAAGTCACCAAACCTGCGACATTTACGTTGAAAGTCTGTAGGTAGACAACTTCGAACATCGTCCAGAAGATCAGAAATCTGCTTCAGTTGTGTACCACTCATTCTTACTTTCTTATTCGTTGAGCCCGTCCACCAGAGATTCAGCAATCGTTTGCAAAGTCCAAGGCAAACCAGGTGCATGTACTCCATAGGGGAAACATTCACCATATCCACTGGGAGAATTTCGAATGGAGATCCACCAAAATGGTAAGCCTCAACCGCCTAGAACGAAATTCCTGATCGTTTCTCCAATCGTGCTCCAACAAAGGACATATCACTTTAGTGTCATTATCGACACCCGTAGCCGTTCATCGTTCATACGAACTATATCTACTGTGGCACTTCGTCTGACGCACCAATGTCCGCGCTGGCGCATCGTAAATGATATAGTCAACGGTAACGTATACCATGATTCCGCTAGTGACAAAACCAATCCAACTGGAAGGAACATTTCTCAGATTGTTCATAAGAGGAGATAGATAATTCATCAAATTGTGAGGTTTGCTGTATCCGCAATAAACACCGTTAGGGAATACAGCGGTTTAAGGCTTCTTGATCCTTCCCAATATGGGCCTTAGTTGCAGACGGGAACTTCGGTATGCAGTTATTCCGTCAATGGCTAAAAGCGAATCTAACATGCAGTCAGATTAAAAACTCTGTCAGACAATACTCTCTCAATAATCTTTTGTAAACCAAAATGCACGTATTCTCCACCCTCCATTCGAATTGCGTTGGAACAACTAGGCGTGTGTAGTAGGGTTCCATAATCCCTGGGTAATGTAAAATGATGTTCCCGCAGAAAACGGAGCATTTTATTAGTTGCATTTGATGTAAGCCTGCACCCCAAAAATTACTGTTTTCAGGAAGATTCGTGATGTTTTTAATGCGAGAAGTTGAAGGGCCGGCGTAAAAATCTGTCATCGCTTACACTAGGAAACAACTTGGCAAATCTACTTGTTTGATGTACAGTTTATCAGAGATCGACGTTACTTCACTTTGCTTACTGTGACAGGTCATGAAATGAACTGTCACAAAGTGAGTAATTTAAAACAATTTAATCCTTTAAATTACGTTTTAGAAATTTCATCAATGGATGCACACTCGTTTTCGTAATGAGGTTCTGCAGGAGTTGGTGTTAGACACGGCCTATTTAACAATGCACGCATTTTAAGATACAGTGTATTTGTGGGTAGCACGGGATACGGCTCCAGAAGCGACGAGTTGCGGTACGCAAACAAATATGGTGGATAAACAAACTGGCCACAAAAACAGAGGGTCAATTAAAACCAAGGGAAAGTTTAAGTCAATGAAATGAAAATTGAGGAAACCAATGTATCATTAATGGGAATATACTAATTTATTCTATAATTGTGTACTAATGAAATAGAGAAGAGAGAAGCTTTAGAAAAAGCGCGAAAGTCGGAGCGTTTTGAGAGCAAAATAACGCTTCGGCGTGTTGGCACGGTACCCTGTATCGATGATTGATCCCACCTGCTTCTGGACGGATATAACCATAGACGGAACTACACTTTGCCTTATTCAAGCCTGTCCGTGCAAGTACATTTCCCATGTTCCGACGGTGTCGTTTTACCGGACCAAGATCACTTAGTTGGTCATTGCACGTTGACTTTCACTTTCTGCATGCGTACTCATCTATACACTTCTATTTCTCTGGTCATACAAATACAACCGTAATTGAGGTCTTGTCATATCAGTCTTTCTCTCTTTCGTTCGTTCCTCCGTGTGTTGCTCGTGGATATCATTAGTCTCGACACTAAAGATGTCGCATGAGGTAAAAACTTTTTGGCGAAGACAGTGTTCCACGTCCACACTGATCATAGAGATTGGCTAACCAATCAATTGATGCATTGGACTACGCCATTGGAGAGCTCTGTAGCAACAAGTCTCTCAAACCGCACAACCTCTTGAGTTCTACTCTCCGCGCCTTACACCCACAGAACCAAAATATAGCACGTTTAAGCGTTAACTGCTCACCGCATGCGATGCAACCAATCATTCTCGGCATACATACGAGGTTAGATACCTCACCGCCCATAAGCCTCTGGGATAACTGTAACTTAACTGTTTTGTTGATTGCAAGTTATCATTTTTTTATCTGCTATAAACCATAGCATTAATTTTTCTATTGAACTTTTACTTGCAATTCGTGCTCCAATATTGCCTTGTTTTACCCTTCAATTTCATCCTTGAATTTGGGCCTATAGGTCCAGAATATAATCATTGCCTATTGGATCATTCGTCCGGAATACCATATTGTCGTTGTGTTTTAAGTGAACCTGGAAATGGTAACTCCCGTACTCGAAAATCTTATCAACGACTCTACTTGTCTCAAAATATGGTATTATCATAAGCGTTTTGAAATATGCTGCATTAGAAGTAAAAACCTCCAGGAAAGGAAATAGACGGCGTTGTTTTTGACACACGGCGGTAGGAATGCCTGTGCACTTATAAAAGACCGGTAATGCCCTAAGTCTTCAATTTCTTCTAAGTATACTGAGTTTAGGTTGGTTTTTTGGCTCACGTTTGATTAGTCAACTGTGAGGCTACTCAAGAAGCTAATTTTCATAATTTAACGTAAAAGTCCAATCAGGATATTCGAAGTTTTGTAATCCATCTCCAAACCCAGACCACAAAGTATTGAGGATTTAACCACATGAGCATCTCTTTCGCTATATCAATCATTCAAAACCGGGTCATTAGCCTAATTACTTGAGAAGTTGTAGTGATCAACCAACTTCCATTCTACATGTACCCTTTCTCCTTTGCATCGCATTGTTTTACCATAACAAGGCCGCCTGTTTTGTCAGTACGTGTTTGCTTTCACTTTCCGCACGCTTGCTCACGCTTTCGCATATCCCTTTTTGCTCTGCAGGTCATAACAACACAACCGTCCTTCGTTTCGTGAACTGCCTGGTTCTGCTTTCATACGAATGCCCTTTTGCGATGTAGTCGTGTTATCTCGGGGTACCGGTAAGCCAGTGCTTACAAAGTCCACGTTTCAATTTGTTCGTCTACGAGAAGTTTCGGGGTGCAAATGGTGGAACCACTGAAGGTCTTGCTTTTCTCTACAATAAAACCGGTAGCTTTTACTAAAGATCAAACAATCAAATACAAAATTGAAATAAAACATCAGTAATGGTAATAGCAAATGGTAGATATCAAATCTCAAATCTCCAGTGGACATCAACTCCAAATCGGTGTGTCATGTGGTAAACCCCGCCCCAGATATAAATTTCCACATCGAAATTCCATTGGTCATAAACGTGGAAAGCCAGGACAAAAGAAATCCTTGAGTAAATCAGTCAGATTCTTTATATCAGTTTGAATCATCTTGCACAGAATGATGTGTAGCCCTGGCCGATCGTGCGTCCAGACAGTTATATCATCGGATAAACTTGTGGCTTCAAACACCGATAGTCAACAGTTTCATTCAAGAAGTTGGTGTGTGAGGTGTAGTATCACGTCCCAGGTAGTTGTGCTCATAATAAATAGATGCAGACCTTTAAACTGCCCAGGAAATAAAGAAGATCGGCAAACAGCTGAGGCCCACTCAAAGGTTATGATATTAGCGCATCTTACAACCTCGTCTGGTGGGATGATCCGTATATATTATGCCAGTTTTAGCAAAACGTGGCACGTATGTCCAACCTAACTAGAAGTAGCTGCAGCCTCAGACTGTTCCATCTTGTGTCACTTAAAGAGATGACATGGAATGTCTTCCAGGTTATCTTGAAAAGGTCAATCCGGTCCTCATCCGATTTTCCTTGTTCCCAACGAAACAACTCATGTTCCAGGTGTTTATGATCACAATTCTCGCTTCCCTGTCGTTAAATCGCCATGATAGCCAGATATTACACTCTTCCTGGACATCCAATGTTTTTCCAGAAGTAATTTACCCAAACCTGAACACAATATTCCAAGTAAGGCTCAACTAAAGCCTATTACAAAGAAACCAAAACCTTGGGTTTCCTACTAGTAGCCGTGATGTATAACTGAAGCAAATCCCTTCGAGCTGTTCGGCTGCTATGTGGCCTTACTGTGGTGTAATAATTATGCATAGATTATGAACTCGTTTCTTTTATTTAACACCATGTTCTGATACATTCCTGCTTTCCGGTTATTACCAAACGGTTTCGATGTTGAGTGCTTTGTTCTGATTTTATTATAAATTCTCGTGTTAGTTTGACCATTAATATGAAGGCGCTGGTGTATCGATACTCCGAGAAAATTGTGATGATTGCTCATGAACTATAAACTCTTGTTTTATTGAACACGATATTCTTGTACATTCCAACTTTCCGCTGATTCCGTTGTTGAGTTCTGTGTTCTGATTTCATTTTGAGTCCTAGTTCTGGTTTAGACTATTACTGTGCGGATTCCGATACGCATGCGAATTATTAGTCCGAGTGCTAATCACAACACAATACGTCTAATGTCGCAAACGAGCATTCGTACAAATCCAAAGGAGACGCTTCACGAAGCAGAGAACGATTGTATTGTATAAAACTGCAGAGCCAAAATAGGAGATGCGGAATCGTGAAAGTGAAAATGAAAGCAAACGCGCTGACCAAATAAGTGGCCTTGGTGCGGATAAACAACGAAGTGCAAGAGAGAAAGGGTATAGGTAGAATTGGCCTTAGTTCATATCACCACCGACTTCCCCCATAGAAGGCTAGGGGGAGGGGAAGTGGTGCCATAATTTCGTGTTTGTAGAGAAAAGATGGCTGTCAAAACGGAGCGGTGCTGCCACTGCTTGATAGTAAACATACGGTCCAAAGATTGTGCTGTGTTTTAAGAGCCATGTGCAAAGGAAGAGGTTGATGGACTGTGAGCAGGACATACACTAAACTTTGAAAGTAAAGTATAAAACTCACCCTCAGAAACTGGTAATTTGTGCGTTGCCAGTCTGCAAGGACATGTCATCACTGACGGACCATTATATGTGCTACACGATCAACCATTGGTGAAATCTCGTGGATCAGAATAGTTCATTTTGGGGAAACGTTCCAGTAGTGGTTGAAAACGTCGATTGAATCGGGTAGGACGTCAGTAATTTTGTAACAACTTAAATTAGCTTTGTCAATCGTGAACTGGAGGATCGGAAAAGTGTCAGTGAGACGCAGTCTGCATGAAATAAAGAACACCAAAACGTAAACAAACAGTCNCCACAAAATCTGAGAAAATACCCATTCTTTTGGGAGTCACTAAATGGAGCACGTAGACTTTGTTTACTCTCGTTGATTCTCGTAGCTGATCCCAGAACGAGCACGCAACCAAGGATGCATCAGGTCATAACGGAAGACCCTTGGTTGCAATACACATGCATTAAAGTGCCTCGAAAAGCAACTGATAAAAGCCAACTAGGGCGATGGTGTGCAAAAGCGCACGTCAACGCGTGGTATGATACAGTGTACGTAATACAAATGTCATCATGCTTAAGTACTTAGGTGTACAGTGATCGACTCTGGGGAAAAATGGTATCTGGAAATATTGTGACATTCATTGAAATTCCTCTCGATAATGGATTCTACTAAATATGCAGCTGTATTTCAGGGATTAATTTTCAAAATAGCGCTCCTCAAAAGATCCCCACAAACATTACGCTGTGACAAGTTTTAGACCGATCATGCAACCATGCAAATAACCTGCCCAAATAGTTTGGGATGTGCCAGGCATCCAGTCTTTCATTAGATAACTTTTTATAAAACATCCGGATAACTTTAGGAAAGATAATCCGCGAAAAGGTTCCAAGAATGAGCCCAGAGTATTTGATACGTCCTAAATGCACACCATACAGCTGTGCAACACTTTTCCCTCAAAGGCTGCTGATCCCGTTGATTATCTAATTTTGGTGGGATGCAAGACAAAGCATTCTCCGCCTAATACGGATACATTAGCAAAGCTTTTACTTAGTTCTACTAGATAAAAGTTCCCCTTTTGGTTTCTTCTCTCGGTATTGCACCGTTCAATTGGGCGTATGCGGAGTTTTGTTTCACAATAGGTCGTTTGGGAATCGTAATCCGGAGTAAGCTGTCACACAGATTCCAACACAGACGTAAGTGGTAAAATGACATCCAATACTGATTGCAAGAAGTCCAAAATACGTATTTAAATCACTGTTAATGGTGAGAAGTAGCTTGAAATAATCGATATTCACAGAAAGGACTATTAGTCGGACCTCAAATTCACTCAACCCCCTCCCCCCAGTTAATCCAGTCAGTCATGTACTCAGAAACACTAGAATCGAGCTTCGGTCTTATTAGAACCCATCCGTTGTGTATATCCACCGTCCCTTACGGGCTTCGAACTCCGAACCCACTGCATGAAAGGCGTGTGTTACTACTGTTCTAAACAGTTCATACCCCGGCTGAACCAAATTGCCAATTAATGTTTAGTGATAGTCAGTCAGTTCACTTTTGGCCCAGCAGCAAGGAAGGGAGACATGGCTAAGTATCTGTTAACTCCAATCGAATGCCTCTCACCAAGTCAGGACTTTCATGCAGGTTACGGGCTGAATTGTTACAAATCTACCAGGCTCGATTGGTTATTTGCATTGAACTCGCTGTAACTTGTGACATATAGTGTGGGATAATTGAAATTGTTGCTTTCGGGCATAAAACAGTGGATTCATCGTAATCCCATTAGTAGAGCATTTTAGATTTATCCCTGCGGAGTTTACTACTATCTCATTTCCATTTCAAACCCTCCTGTTCACATTCACGACCTACTTACTTGGTGGGAAACAAAATGAGAGAATCGAATAGTTCAACTTAGCCTCCGATAATTGTGAATTAGCACGCTCCACAACCTGTATTCATTGCTCCCAACCGAGAGCATCCAAAGAGGAGAACACAGCTGTTCGGTGTTTTTGTTGCCCATCAAAAATGATTCTGAGATGTTTTAAAAATGCTCCAAATAGTCCGGTTTGATATACAACACTTCACAAACAATGAAGATGTCACCTCGGCTGGTGATGAAACGTTTGCAAACCAAATACCAAGCTCGGTGGACAGGCGAAATGAAATACAAGAATTTTTACTGAGATTTCAGTTTTTTAATCGTTTTTCAACTCCGATAAGATAGTTAAAAAATTATTTGAGAATCACACTTGTTTGTTACTTGTCTAAGCATTTCATTCGGAGCTTCGAACCTACAGTATTTGCTGGTTCAACTGATCGTGGAATTTTGTCTAATTAAGTAAATATATGCAAAGCAGAACTGAAGAAATCATTCTCCTTCTTTTGAACAACAACAATAAAGATAACAATTGAACATTACTAGCCCATTTGCAAAAAATGAAGATGTTTTGTAAACGGAATATTCGGGCTTTCTTGATATTCGCGAGGAGTGGGGGAATGTGGGGTGGAGACGTATGGAGTATGAATGGACACCGAGAATAGCACTGGAGAAAGCAAACGAATACACATGAAACTAAGTTACAACCCGATGATAAGTTAATGGACAAATGTGTGAATGAGCAATGAAATGGGGCAGGAACTGATTGATATGTATAGGTCAATCTTGTGAGCATACATCTTTTGACAGGATCATATAGGTGCATTGCGTTTCCTTGGAAAACGGGGGTGGCTCTGTTTAGAAAAAAATTCTCAGAGAAGGATCGGCAAAATTCTATGACTTCCTCCTTTCGGAACATACAACTTGCTCCACTGGCACATCATCAATAACCAGTTTATGAGTAGTTTGCGAACAGCCCGGTTTGGCGGAAATGATCAACTGTGCCTTGTGATTCATGATGCAAAAGTCATGTTGTACAAAACCGTCCTGTTTGTGTTCCTGAGAAAAATATTGAAGAGAGTCAGTTGATGTTTATTGATAGGGCAAACATCTCTGCCAAAAACCATCCAGATTCAGTAGCAATTTCCCTTCGACCTATTTAATGTTCGGTAACACATTTCTGTTTAAATAAACTGAAAGAAAGAAAAAACAACAACATGCTAACGATCTATTCTATCTACCTTATCCATCAAAATTTATTGCATCTTTTTACGGAGATCGTTTTTTCAAGCCTGTATTTGACATCTTACGATTTGATGAGCATTTGGCTTATATTATGCAGCAATAAAATGCGGTTTTCGGAGAACGGTACATTTCTTGCCTCTTTTGTATTTGTCACACGATCATTCATTCAGGCTAAGTCGGATTAACAGCTTTTGAGCAATATATAAATTGTCCTTTGTGCTTTAATAAAAGACTGTTAAACCACATATTCCTGTCTCTTTAGTGGTCAAACCTCAATCATTCGAGACTCTGAGGCTTGCATATCTAAACTTGGCCTTCTTTTTATCTTATCTTATCCTCTTTCTTAATCAATATCTAATCGTAAAAAAATTATCAAAGGAGAGAGGAAGTCGAGAGAGAGATTGTTAAATGACAGTGACACGGTTCACACACACCACTTTCAGGGTGATGTGACGAGAAGGCGAGTCGGCTGACAAAACAATTATTGATTCAATTCAAAAACAACCGGTGTATGCGTTCGATTATATACAGTAAATTCTCAACCGCGCGGCACGATGATTCATGCCTCATTCTGTTGGTCCATCCCCGTTGGTTTCGGTCCACACTTGGCACGTACGTTTCCTCTT
>UZAN01050059.1:6149-21037 GCA_900618425.1 Echinostoma caproni
TGCAGTAACCCAATGGATTTTACGTTACCGCCAAAAGTCAATTACCTATTATTCGGTTATATACTTCACAGTGCAAGGTTATTGTCCACGTTACCTGTAAAGGTTGGTATATTTGTGTGCTAATTCATGAGTGCTAAATAAACTTTCTACAATAGGTTCGGGTGTCCCGTCAGATTACTCACGCCAGGCTTAGGTAGTCGGAGTGCCCTAATCAGTCGGTTTTGTGCACAAATTTTGGCTTGGCAAACGACTGCTATGGGTAGTATTCACACCCAAGCCGCGTTCGATACCCTCCCAATCAAGCCTGTGACTACCGGGTCGCGGATAGGAGAAAAGTTACGTATAAAGGTAACTACAAATAGTTCTATAAGCGGTCGCGGACGATCAGCGACGATACCCGAGAACGTCTCGTATCTTGCTTGGCGAGTGATCTCACTGAAGCAAAAAAAACCCCATAAAAAGCATCATGGCTAGTACGAATCTGGCTCACCACTAAACAGAGCTATGCAAGATCAAAAAGCGCACCCTCGAATATAAAAGTCGAGTTGTATTAGGACTCCTTTTTCACTGTATTCCCTAAAGAAAAAACTGGTCTGTTTTGAATGCGGCAAATGTAGAATTCAAAAACTAGTCTTTTAATGTGTGCACCAGCTTTAAATGGACTCTGATGACAACAGCTTCTTAGGACAATCAACCTGTTTCCTTTGGCGGATTGGCCGGATGTGCCGTTCAATCTACCTTGGATAGCTATTTTCTGGAGGAATTTAACCTCTCCTCGAGCTCAATATACCATGCGTACTCCGAACGCCAAACGCTACGGAACGAACCTATGAAATTTGGTGCACTGTTCTTCTCGCGTTTTCCACTGTAGATCCGTCTGCGTAAAATCATCTTTCCCATGACACCAATACTTCAAAAAGTCTGTCGGTTTATACCACGGTTAATTGTAGCGAGTTGTGTGCAGTTCTAAACGTTACAACCACGAAATAATGACATACGACCCAACCAGTGGCTAGCACTGTAAGCATTCTTTTTCTATTCGTGATTTGTATGTGCATAGGTAAATGTAATCAAAACTTTTTTCGCTGTAAACCATATTTTTACCACAGGAATATTTCCACTCTCTCAACTAATAAATTTACACACTAACTAAATAATTTCGTTTATTTCCTTCGCAGAACTCAACAAGCTTTTATATTGCAAAAGCAAAAGAAGGAGGATGCTGCCAACCAGATCTATCAATCCGTCGCTCGCATTCGGTATGTATTTCTATGTACAAGCTTTTCTCATAGATGTATGAGGTTGATTTTACTTTTACCGGCAGAAAGGTGCAAGGGAGGAGTTACCAGCCGCAAACGGAGACACCCGCCCCCGACCATATATCATTTTTTTATTACACGAAAGTGAATACAGTAAAAGGGGTAAATCCCATGATCCGAAGATATACTGTAAGTGGGAAGGTGTGTGAAACATTCAAGCTAGAGCCAGCTTGTTGATTCTGCGTTTAAAAATATGGATGTTGTATGTTGGAGGGAAGACCGAAAGGGGGAGAGTGTTCCACAGTTTTGCTGTTCTTGGGAAAAAAGATGATTGAAAGTTAGAAATGCGACACCTAGGGATAGTTACTTGAAATGGGTGACTAGCCGCTTGTGCGCCGGATCTGCGAGGAAGAACAAGTGGGAGAGGGACAGATGCGGAAAGTTCATCAGAGCAGAAACCAAAGTAATATCGATAGAACAAGGATAAAGAAGCGACTGCCCGACGGTGAGCTAGTGACTGCAGGTTTGATGTTAGGGACGGGTCGTTGATGAGACGGATGGCCTTGCGTTGAACCCGATCAAGAAGAGATAGTGAGGTAGACGAAGCTCCACCCCACACATGACTGCAGTATTCAAGTGTAGGGCGAATCTGAGCTTTGTATCATATCATATCATATATATAGCTTGAAACATGAACATAAAAGCTTTTGACATTTTATGTTGTATGTGTACGATATAGCCAAATCAATTATTTCGAGGTTGTTACGAACATTATACTTCGCTTTTCTCAGCACTAACCTCCAAGGTTACAATTCGGCTGGGACCGTTTTGAACCTGTTTTTGTTTCAGTTCTTACATTCGTCAGCCATGCACTTTCGTGAGCCGGTTTTGGTTGCTGTCTCATCACTGCCCATTTAAATAAAAGAGTAGAAGAAAGGATGGAATGTTGCGAACAGAGTCAGAGAGATAGTCAATTTACATGGACTACGGTTGCAACAAAAATGAGTGGATGCAGGAGCGCCACTGTTTGCGACAATCAGCCATATCACTAGGTGTTTCTAACTCCCCGTTACAATGATCGTGGTCTGAGTTTGACCACCCCTTATTTTTGTCCACTTGCCTGCACGGCAAGCCGTGTCAGTCTGTTTGGTGAAATGCGTAACGCTCCAACCGACGTTATACATGGGAGTTGACCATTTGCTCCATTGAACGATCGCGATTACCTAAAACTGTGCGCCTAACCTAACTACTTGTTGCATGAGAGCAGTGGAGCATTTAATTCGATTGAACAGGCGAAGTATGCACTAAAAAACTACGATGCACTGTGAAACTGCTCCGATCTTTTTGGGTCCTATCAGCTGTGCGAATCCATCCACTGGACTAAGGATCAAACCCGATACTTCGCAGTTAGAACGCAAGCATGCTGCTCATTTGATTACTAGGCTGCTGAGCAGACGACTTCATTTCGTCTACATCGTATTTTAGTGAATTAAAACTGTACGATCAGCTGCTCGGTGGTCTCGGGTTTAATTAGCATATCGATTGATTCGCACTGCTGATGAAATCTAAAAAGATACACTGCTTCCGGACTTTTCATTTTCATTTTATTCGCTTTAAATGCCAAATTCTTCAGAACTGGGTCTTGCACGGTCTAAAATTGGACCTCTCAGCACCAATATTAGTCAGGCACTAAAAGGTCGTTCAATCCTTCATTGTTAGTGTTAATCATTCTTGAATGCAGTTGAATAAATGCTTTGTCATATTTATGAAAACAGCGTCACTATTCAGTGCTATTTTTCTCACAGCGGATTAATTCTTTTCAGGAATCACGTTTATTTATTTATTAATTTCTGTCTCATTTGTCCCGCTCCTCAATTTATATTTTGCTTACGTACTAGAACGGCCGATCCGGCACTGTTGGCCGTGGCTGCGAACAATATTGTGTGCATCAATAAAGAACAGAACATTTTCGACAGTCGTAAAAGGATTAAAACGGCCTCAGTTGATGGATTACAACACAAGCTTTTCACCAAACAACGTGAACAAATCCTGATTAATCAAGGATTATTTCACTGGCATACTAATCAGGTTGGTTTCTCTGTATGATTTGAATTAATAAATAGGATTTGGTATCAATAATCTTTCCAATTTTCTCTCAGAATATCAACATGCACAATTGCTACTTCACCTTCGAGTTTATTTTACCTTGCTGTTGCTTCCCCATTCTGTTCACACAACTTAGAAAATCAAACCTAGCGAGGCCTTGTGTGACTCGTGACTCCAAATCCAGCGGCTTAGGTTGCCGGTTTCCATCACTGAACAACGGGTCTTCCTGACTGTCGGGTTCATCCCGTCTGCTGTTCACTACACGGGCGTGTAATAAAAAAGTAGGACCAAACCCAGTGTTTATAAAGTTGAAATGCCGTTTATCTACGGAGAGAATTGCTAGACTTATCATTTACAGATTTGAAATTCTCGATAGAAAGAGTTTACCGCGACCTACACTGTTAGACTTGTGTTGACCCACAGAAATCCCTAACATGTCTAGTGCCACACAGTCCCCTATTTATCTCCGGGGAAAAATAATGGTCGGTTTTGGTAAAACTAAAATTGGACACCAACAATACTGGCTAACTTGAGAACTCAGAGTTGACGAAAAACTAGTGGTCTGCAAGGTGCACGAGAAACAGTAATGGGATAATTTCGTCCAACAATGTATCTGCATATCTTGGATGAAATGGTTGTCAAAAGAAGCTAAAAGTAGATGGAACATCGCATTCTCTGCGCAGAAAACCGATTTATCGGTCATTTTTAGAAATTATGCGTCACCAAAAGAGGCTAGCTGCGTATGTTATTTCGAGTTTTAATGATTTTATGTCGCCTCATCTTGTAGATACTAAATTTTTCGAATGAAACTGCTTGCACAATTGGGATGGGATACGTCCTTTTTATTAGTGGATTATCAATAGATATATCGCTTATTTACTCCAAGTCAGATAGGGTTTTTTAATTACACCTTCGTGTGATGAACAGCAAACGGTAAACCGCGTAGTCGCGAAGACCTGTTCAGTGATGGAAACGGAGACTTGGATTGGCGAACCACATAAGGCCCCGCTAGGTTGTGTGGTGTTGAACCGGATAACAGCAAAGCTGTCTACGACCGTCGCTAAACGGTACTCAACCATAATTGGTGATCAACTGTGCAACGATTCGTTTGTTTTACTTAGTTAAATATGTGCGCTATATTTTTTCGAAAACCTGACCAAATTTCTAGGGTGAAATAAACTGTAGCCTCACTTTTACTATGATTGGTGTCTTAACTACATGCTACCTACATCTTCCTTTCCATCCAGTTTTACTCCCTACGGATTGTACACTCGTTAAACCTTTCGAATGCTTGCACCTCTACGTTCATGTGTTCTTATTTACGACTTCCAGGTTGATGCATGTCACGTCAAGGTTCGAGACGTGTTGCATCAGAATCCGCGTTCCGTTCGCGCGCTGTTACTGCAAGTCACTCAAATGCTTAAAGAGAAACAGAGCGAGCGTGCGCTCAAAGTGTTACAGGTGAGCATCATTTGATCTCATGTTTTCACCCTTTTATGCTACCTGATTTTTACCACTTCTTCAACTTATATGCACCTCACGATCAGTCTGATCCAATCAAGCGCTCGTGTCTATTTTAATTAAAAAACCTGGTTTGTGGTATCATTTCACGTAAGAAGGTAGCATTTTAATTTTTCCTTTTCGTTTATTTAATGTATAATTGTATGGTTAATGTTTAGAAAGCGGCTACGGCAGATCAGAGGCTTGGGGACATACAGAATTGAAGTAGATAAGCGACGATGGCGCTATTGGAACACGGGATTACCGGACTACCATTAAAATGACCACCTGCTTCTCCACCACCACCCAAAACTGGACGTGTTGGTGGCAGATTGGAGTCGCTTAGGTGGGATCTGGTAGGTGCCAGCTGTAAATCAGGAATGTTCGCATGGAAACCCTTCTTGTTCGTCTAGCTTCATTGGTTCTGTATTGTCGTATTCTAACCTGCAGCAACGTTCGTGGGTAGGAGCTCTTTCCATAAAAACGGATATGAGTGCTATTGTTTGTAGCTTGGACTGCAAATAGATTTACCGAATTCCATTGTAGTTGTGATGGTGAACAAACCCGCTATGTATCTGTGTGGATTAAGAAACGCGGTAAAACTAAACCACAATGCAACCTCCAAAAGCCTCAGTATAATCGGGGGTGGGTGTCTAGGGTTGCGGCTGGTCACCCTGTCCCTGCACCTCTCGACATGCTTCCATACGACCAAGCGTCTCAAATAGCCTCTGCTGAAGAAGCCCTACTCACTGCCTTCCGGCGGCGGAGGTGTTTTCCTACCAAAGTGAGAGGACGAAAAGCCGATATCCGGGGCTATAGCCGGGTTGGTGGAGCACTGGCAGTTCACCTAGTGTGGAATATATATATAGAATGCAACCTAGCGGGCCCTTGGGTGGTTCGCCACTCCAGGTCCTGGGGCTTAGGTTGCTGGTTACTATCACTGAACAGCAGGTTTTCGTGACTGGAATTCGCCCCGTCTTCTGTCCATTGCACACCCACCCACCCCACACACTGGTGTGTAATAAAAAAAGGGAATTGGTTACCAGTGTATTGATGCCTTTTATATCGAAATTTGTGGCTGACAGCCGTCCTACAAACTACTCAACGCATTCGATTGATCTGATGCACGACCGAGATTTGACTACGACCGAACCGCACAGCATCCGGCGAGCATAAATTTATGATAATGGAACCACTGTACCTGGTCGAAGGCTAACCATTTGTGGCCGGCACCTTGACTATTCTTAATGAATCCATTTTNTCCATTTTCTATCAACAAACAATTTACCTTGAGAATGACAATCATCCAAATTTCCCTTAACTGGGCCTACAGCTGAGTGATACCGGACTCGGCTCCAGGTCGTAGACGAGAAAATAGCCATTCCGATTGTTAGCCGTGAATAAGGAAGTTCCGTCAAACCAACAAGCGGTTCCGAGCGATCAATGGCAGTGTTCAAGGACGACAGATTACAGCCTGACCACAAATCTCCACCCTCTGACAGCTGCTAGAGCATAGTGGTGCCTGTCTTTAGAAATCCGTGCGGCCTTCGACTCTGTCGATAGGACCACGCAATGGAACTGCTTGCAGAGGAATGGAGTACCTGAGAAGTATGTCTCGATCCTCAAAGAGTTGTATCGTCATACCTCAGGTCGGGTTAGGGCCAGTGGCCAGCTTTGGCCACCCTTTGTTGTCTCCATTAGAGTTCGACAAGGTTGCCCTATATCTCTATTTCTTCTCAACTTTTTCATAGAATATGTTGTACAGAATGCTTCTTCCGGTCTAGCAAATGGTAGAATTGAACTTCGCCAAAGGAACAGAGTCTTCGACTTAGAGTATGTCGATGAAATCGCTTTGCTGTGTAATAACACACAGGCAGTCCAACACGCTTTGAACTGCCTGTCGATAGTTGTATCCAGGTATGGTGTTCTTTGCGCCGTCCAAATGCAACGTGCTTGTTCAAGACTGGCCGGATCCTGTCCATGCACTCACCCTCTATTGTGATCAACTGGAAGTGATGGAGAGCTTTAGGTACTTCGGAAACTCGATCACGGCTGGTTTTGGTGCTGGAGAGGAAATCAAATAATGAATGGCGAAAACTAGAGCAGCTTTTGACAATTTGCGACACCTGTGACACCGCCATGACATCCGTTTGCCCCTCAAGGGAAGGGCGTACATCGCTGCGGCTCATAGTGTTCTGCTTTCTGGTTGCCAGACCTGGCCTGCGGGCGGAAGATGCTAATCGACTTTCTGTATTCGCCAACTGATGTCTCCGAAGCATTGCTCGTGTCTGGCGGGAACATCGTGTGAGGATTAGTGATGTTCATCGTCGTGTGTTGGGTGCGAACAGTTCTTTAAAAGAAGTAATCGCCCTACATCGCCTCCGATGGCTTGTTCACGTTTTGATTATGCCTGCCTATCGACTACCTTTCCGTGGTCTCTTTGCACGTGCCGGACAAGGCTGGAAGAAGCGCCGCGGCGGTCAGACCATGACATGGTGTAGAGATATGAAAATCCTTGGCTTCGGTTTTTGCAGCCCGCGTTCCAGATTGGGGCCCAAGGGATGAGAATTGTCGTTGGTTAGAGACCCTAAGAGATATGGCCCAGAATAGAAGTCAGTGGCGCGAATGCTGTATGGTCTGTCCGTTGATATCCTGTTCCCCGTAGAAAAACAATAAACTAAAACACCAAATGACGGTGATTATTCCCGTTATTCACCTTAATTGTTTGACCTTCTTTTACTCTGTTTTGTATCTGGACCCCTCATGTTTTGTTGTTCTTGTTGCGTCAAGCTTGCTCGCAAGTCGGTGATAAATAAATCCCCGTGCAAACTTGGAAATTTGATGCCCCTCCACCTCTCGCCATTTCAGTTTCCGCTTTCCATAAATGAACAATGGGTTCTCTTGACCAGGGGATTTAACCCACCTGCTGTTCATCACTCAAGGATATCCGAATTAATCCGAACTCTCGCATCAGAGAGTCGAATAACATATATCCGGTACATCACTCACGGCAAATGAGTGCTGCGTGTATTGTTGACTCACAGAAAACTACTGAAGGTCGTCCGGAAAAGCCCGTCGACCTTTCAACCTCATGTATGGGTTTGAATTTGCACGGATTTGGTGGAACTGCCTATGATGATTTACAAAGACAGCTATACATACTGCGCTTCGATACTTGTCGCTACTAATTGATACATCGCTGAATCATCCATCTTCCATGTGTAAAACTCAAATTGTTTTGCATCTATCGTATTCTATTGTTTGTAAGTATTTTTCAGTTCATTGTGCCACAAATAAATCATGGTAACCATCACGGTCTTGTCGGCTCCATTCAGACGAGAGAGAGGGAGCTGGAGTTCGTCGTCTGTGAGGTAGAAACGCAGCTGTTAAGGGAGATAGGGCGAGACTCGATTCCAAACAAGTCATTCATCACTATCATTCCCTTCGGACCATTTGTGATCTCAATGATGACTCTGTCAACATTTTGTGTGATTCGCTTTCATTCATTCATATTTTCACTCTTGAATATTACCACTCTTATCAGTTGCTGTCATCAACTTGAACAGTACTGTATTGTAATAAGTTGAAATTAGAGCTAGCTTCCATAAGGGATATACGTTGATATCTTGGTAAAAATATACCCTATTAGGCGTACATGTTCCGAGATAATTTCCGCAGTGGGTTTTCTTGCTGTATTATACGGCACATCGTGAAAAATCACTCGTCTGTTGACTTTGGATTCTCTACCGGCACCGGAAATTTTGTTGACGTTTTCTTTTAATTTCCCCATCATAACATCACCCAGGATCAGTGCGATTCGGACCAACCGGTGGAGGACGTGGCATCCATTAATCAGCTGAAACTCACTCTGGCCCAATTGCTCTTGCGCGTCAGCAAAAACAGTCCCCAGTCTTTCACCGGTCTACCCCGATCAGAGCAAGCTCTCTCGGTAGCAGACTATTTGGAACGCTCTTTACCTCCGGCATTGCTGTATAGCCCTGGAGTAGTGTCCACATGTGTGGCACTGTATCTTATTGCATCCAGTGGAGACGGGACTGATGGATTGAAGCGTGAAGAAGCTTTGAATAGATGCGTTCAATTGATGCAATCTACACTAAACTGGTTTGAAACAAACGATGAAAACGTGAGTTCGACTTGACTGAATCTCGATCGAGTCCGATTTTCAATGAAATTTTATGTGGTGGGCTTTCATTTCTTGTATCAACTCACGAACAATTTACTGCAGACTCCGCGGCTACACATGGGTTTCCCCTATTCATATTTTACAAGTACAACCATTGATTTCGCATTATATGTATGGTTATCTAGATATTCCTTATTGGGGTACAACGGTAACAATTGTAGATGCAAACAGAGAAATTATAGCTACTAACAGCATCTGGGACTCTATTCATACTTCGTAGTGCGATTTCGTTTGCTTTATTCCGTTATTTCAGATTATACCAACAGATTATTTTCTGAATTACTTCAGGATCCCATTTACGCCCATCTATTGGACCGTTGTGCTAATTTTCTCCTACAAAACGGTAAACCGGAATTGGCTGCAGATCTATGCGAACGGCAACTAGCCCGACTAGAGCGTGACTCAAATCCTGACGACGAGCGCCAATCCGCCGCTCGAATGGCTCTTATTGCACGCTTGGTTCGTGCCTATGCACAGTTTGATCGACCAAAAGCGGAGGCATCTTGCAGATCTCTGGAGTTCAAAGACAAAATTACCGAGGCAGACGTGGACACACTGGAGTCCGCATTCCTATACGGTGCTAAGGCAAGCCGACGGCAAGGTCGTACAGGAGATCAAGCGACCCAAGAAAATGTGAAATCCATCGGGAAATCCAAGCGTAATTTGCAACCTACTCCTGCGTACGTTTCATCTGATGCATTCTAACCGTTGACGCTTTGCACTGCGTTTCATACTCAATGTTTTATTGGTTTGATACAGTTATTTTGTGTCATAAGATAGTTCATCGTTGGATGTTGGTGTAGAAATGCATTTTTAAGTTGCCTCAACTGATTTCGATCTATGTCAGAGACGCCTAAAAGTAGCAGGACAAATTAATGCATCATTCCTAGTAAATCCACAGAACAAAATATCCTAGATGTCAGTTGAAATTGGCTTTTTCAACCTTTTCTCTGTTTCTGATAAAAGGTCCCCAGTCAATCTATGCTCTTATTCAGTATGATCTATTTCTTTCATATCTACCCGATTCAGTCCTGGCTCAACCGACGTAGGAACTCCAGCTGAGATTACTAAACGCAAACGTCGACACAAGAAACGCCCCGTTCGACTACCCAAAAACTACCAACCCGGTGTTATGCCTGATCCCGATAGATGGCTGCCACGTCGTGAGCGTGNGCGTGCAGGTTATCGGGGCAAACGGCGAAATAAGCGACAGACCAATCTGCGTGGTCCACAGGGTCAGGTTTCCGGAGGTGCTGAATGGTAAATATTCATGAACAATTTGTCAATTTTCAAATCATCTGTTTTATTATTATTATTATTATTATTATTATTATGTTTTACACTTATATGAATTCAGACTATGCGAGACAAATCATGATAAAATAACCAGTCCATGATTTGCGTGTAGAAAGAATACTACAAGGTTGCTCAGAATAAAGCAGTTGATTTTTCTTGAACTGTTCACAACCCTTCGGCTAGCCAAAGCTTACCCTCAAGGCGGCGGTACAATGTGTTAATATCTCATTTTATTTCCGACCAGTGCTCAGTTCATACANGCCAAATGTTCAGGGTGACAAGCACACTTCGATAACCAATCAATCCGGTGACCATTGCCAGAATCAGAACGGTATCGATTTGGTTCGTACACCTCGTATTGGTTAGCTTGGAATCTGTTTTATTTCTCCAACTCCCTCTGTTGGTTCACCGACCGGGTTATAGCCTCCACGTCAACTTCTCTTTTCCTCACTTTGGGGGGAAAACGCCGCTGTCACTTACGACCGTTTTACTCGAAATTATTCTCTCCGCTGATGATGGAATTATGGTTTTAACTAGACGCTTGCAAACATTTTGAGCGTTTCGAAAATGCCTACTAATGAGTAAACAATACCGAAACTGGAAAAGGTGAAACCACCACAATCTCAAATGAATCTATAGATCACGTGCAGCTGCATACCCCACAGCTTGATTGATAATTTAGTTACAAATCCTCTATGGGCCCGAATCTATCATAGTGACAACCCATTCTGGTTGAAGCGATTATTCAGGCAAAAGTACTTTGCAAATGAGTTGCTGAATTAGAGGGAAGGCCAGGATGGGTTGATGGTGTGAACGTGCGTCTCGGAGGTTGTGCGTAGTGCGGTTCATCGAGTGAGTTTTAGAACATAATCGACTGTACTTGATCTCGTTCATTCGGGTAAAACGGGTCTTCGCTAGGTTTATCAATAATCGTATCGTCATATCCTACAAAATAACATAGAAACTCATTTTTCCTTTAACCGTGTGTTTAGAACCAATTTCTTTTTGTTTACAACAATTCCGTCCACCAAAAAAAAGTTCTCGACGCACAGTTGAAATTTAAGAAACTATTGTTTATCTTGGCGAGGGTTTTGAAGCCGTATCCGTCGTTTTCACATCACGGAGGTTGTATATTCGAATTCCAGCACCGGTGCTTTTCTTTCCCATTTTCATTGTATCCTCTTGTATTGACCGCCTCTCTCTTACTTTCGATTGTTCGTGCAATTATATATTTGATCAAAAAAAGTAAAAAGGTCAATAGTTAAACCCAATCTGGCTTTCACTACTTTATCTACCGACCAATTACGTTACATTGCACAACCCAGCGAACAATGTGAGGTGATGCAAATTTAAATTTTTGGTGTTTTAAATGAAGAGGAGCTGGTGAGTTGAGACACGAATGTTTTCATCACAACGAAACTACACCTTGACGGATTGTGATAGCTTGCATGCCTTCATTACTGCGAGCTACACAATATGCTTGTCATAGCTGCATACCCAGTCATGCTTGAAACATCAATCCGTATGGACCGCATAAACCTCAGTTTCACAAGACCAACTGATTGAGCACCTTGCTTCCTTTAACTACCCACTGTCACTCCGCAGAGTTCATTCCAAAAAATATACACGAGAAAGAGCAGTTTAATAATAAAAACCCCGCTAGATGGACGTAGGAGCGGGGAACCTGAGACTGCATTTCGAGTGTGGGAGGAATTTTCGTAATACAATGGACAGCTGCCACCCGCCCAAGTTTGACAGACCCAAATCAATGAGGTGTTCCCCCGTTTGTTGGGTGCATGAGGCTACCTACGGGTCGATCATGAACAGTGGACTGTCAGTTAATGCACCAGAGAATAACACTGAACAGAAGCATGAAAGCTTTTCTATAAGCTCTTACAGAGGTGCTTCGGTCATACCTCTGCATTGGATGTACGCCCCACTACCTTGTGGGTCAGACTTTTCAGTATAGTATATTTTCACATATCTTTGAATCCAGACTGTGTGCCAAACAAATCATGGTACAATAATCTTTATAAAAAGAAAAACGTTCCATGATTTGCATGTGGGCGGAACATTAACAGACTGCCTAGGCCAAGGCAGGTGAATTTTCTTGAGGAATCCACAACCGGAGTCCTTGGCTAGCCAAAGTCTGACTCGCAAGGCAGCGGGGCGATGTGTGAAAACCACAGTTTGTTGGGGGTTGGTGTCCAGTTCATCGGATCATACGCCCTTTGGACGGGGTCAAACGTCCAAGGTGCCCAACACACCTCGATGCCCAATTGAGCCGGTGACCACTGCCACACCGAGGAGATGTGGTTCGTACTCCTCCTCATGGTTGGTTTGGAATCAGGGTTTTTGGTCAGCTCAACTAGGTAAACTGCTAATAGTACACCAACCCAGTTATAGCCCAGGATGTCGACTTTTCGTCTCCTCACTTTGGTGTGAAACACCTCCACGAGAAGGCAGTGAGTAGGGCTCCTTCAGCAGAGGCTATTCGAGACGCTTAGTCTTATGGGAGCAGTTCTCGAGGTGCAAGGGAGGGTGACCAGCGGTTACCCTAGACACCCACCCCGACCATAATTAGGCTTTTGGATGCTTGCGGTTCCTAAAGAAAAACCGTTCATCGGTGTATGTATGTCATGCCTTAAAGTTCCAGGGATCCATTCGGAAACCCCTTTCTCTCATATGACACCAGATCACACGGAAACCCCGCAAATATGACAGTGCGCAAATCTCTAAAACGCCAGTTCATCAAGAACCTGAGGAACGACCGAAAGAAGTGGTGAGTAGCAAAATCTAGAGCTCGAATAGGCTGCAGGTATTGGTTACAGTCGTAATCTTTTCCGTCCAATTAAGGATACGGGCCAAAAGAAGGAAGACGTTGGTGAGGTTGTAACGTTTATCGGTTGTCTTTTAGTTATGAGAAATACCGATTCTACCGATAGAGATACGCGCACGATTCCAGGCGAACCCAGATAAAAACGGCCAATTGAAGTCTTCAAAAGTACAGTTTTAAATTCATACAAGCAAGTACGTCAAATATCGTTGCGAACAGAAATTAACTAAGCAGTACGACGCGGGTTGTAGAAGCCACTCAAACAAGGGAGTATTNCTCAGCTACGGATTCGGATAGAGACCAGCTCGCGTAGCTGACAGACGACGATTGTGCAGAAATCGAGGTCAAAACATTAACAGGGGACTGGGTGGACGTCCAGTCAATGCAATGACCCACTATTGGCGTTTACCAACTTGAGACATCTGTGGCACTGCCGCGACATTCGGTTGTCAGTGAACGATCGAGTGTATGCTGCAGCAGTTCGGCCAGTTCTGCTATACGGCACAGAAAGTTGACCATCAGGAAAACAGGATAAATATAGACTGTCGGTGTTTGCACATCGCTGTCTAGGCAGCAGTGCCCGAATCTGATGGGGATACCGGACGAGCAATACTGAGGTGAGGTGGAGAGGTTTAGGTAACCACGGTCGCCCACGGGGGTAAGGTTACATTGTTTGGAGCAAATGTCACCAAATAGATTGCCTCGGCAAATATCGCGCACCAAGGCAGGTAGTGAGTTGAAAGAAACCAAAGATGGTCGGGCTAAGACCTTGCACAAAGCTACGGGAATCCTGACTAGGAGACTCGGTCATATAAATCGCGTTACGCTTCTTTGATGGGGACCTCTGGGTCATTGTAATCAATAATTTGAGACGCTGAGTGGGATGACTGATTGTCGTAAACAGTGGGGCTCGTGCGTCCTCTCAATTCCTTTTGCAACCTTAGTCTACCAGAATTCCCCGTTTTTTCTTTGACTCCTTTTTCCAATCTTTCTTCTATCCCTTCATCCGAATGGGCAGCCAAAACCGACGCACGAAAGTGCACGGTCAATAAGAAACTGACCAACAGAGAACAGAGAGTGTATGACAGGGAAGCAGAGTGCGGTGGCGAACAGGCAGAGGAGTCACCAGTTGATGAAGCCTAGACAAACGGTTGATAAACCGGACAAAAGTGCATTTGGTGACAGGGCGCGTAGGAAGTTCATGGCGTGTGAACGATGTGGACATAGGTCAAACACTGGGTGCGTAGTTAGTTGAATGAAGCAGACTGGAGGAAGCAATGTTGCGTGAACACACTGTGAGGTCGAGGATGACGAATATAAGGTTAAAGTAATGTGTACTCCAACAAAGATCTTCACAGAGACACCCTGAGGATGTTAGAGACACTGAGTGACATGGCTGGATGTTGCTCGTGCATCTACTGAGTATTTTCTGAACTCGTCTATATGAATTCTCGATATTTACTTTGACTCTGCTCTCAACATTCCAATCTTCATTCTGCTGTTTGTGAGGACTGAAACTAAGGATGTAACACAGGTAATTAAGGAATCCGACGCCACGCGGATTCATATTCAGCCACGTCGGCTGATCATTTCGAATCTCAGTTCAACAATCCCCCGTTAACATTGGACCACTCGATGCCTACCTCTTAGGAATTTGGAAAACGGAACTGAAGCCCTACCTTGACTG
>UZAN01050060.1:3284-21037 GCA_900618425.1 Echinostoma caproni
AGAAAAGTTCTGCACTTGCACATCTTCCTATTTTCCAGTTTCTCCTCTACCTCTAATTCATCCATCTCAAACATTTCCAGCATCAGGATCTTCTTATTGCCAGTTGTGCTTCTAATGGAAATTTGACCCATATTATCTCGCGTTCCGACTCGAATCATGTACAAGTCTCCCCGAATCCTCCACCAGCTGAAGCCCTTCTTCGTCCTCGATGCCGATTCTAACTGGCCAAATTGAAAGTGCATACAACTATGCGTATAGGACAACAGGCGTGTTTAGCTTGTACACTCGAGGCCCTAACCATCAATGTGTATAGTGTCCAAGAAACTCGCACTCAAGATTTCAGCTCTACTATCCGACTGACGTATGCATCAAACCCATCTGCGAAGTTTCACTTACATTTCTCTGGGGACCATAGGACTGTGGCTTCCGGTCTGGCTGGTGTTGGTGTGGCTCTCAGTGAGAGCTGAAACCGCACTCCTAGATTGGATCCCAGTCGACGGTAAGTTGCGCGAGGTGAGGTAAGCAATCATGGCCCTGATAGACGCATTTTTTTGTCATCTCATTTACTGTAGCCCCAAAGCAGTCAATGATACTTTCTACCAAAAGCTACACGACCTCTTGCGTAAAGCGAATTGGGCTGATACCGCGATTTTAGCAGGAGAGATATGAATGCTAGAGTAGGTCCGCTGACGTCGAATGAGGCGCATATGGGAGGTCCTTTCGACTAGATTCCTAGCGCTCGCAAAACGGGAAATGGCTGTTGGTTCCATGTTCTGACAACCGCCTGTTCCTTGCTAGTACGAACTTCAAACGATCCAACTGCCGGTGAGCATGGCATCACAGTAAGCCGCAATTGGCGAGGTTGCATATAAGACTGCCGATTGTACTGGAGCAATCTCCTCTAACCGCACGACACAACGACGGATAAGTAAAGTCAAAGTGAGACTACGATAAGCTGTCTCAACCAGCATGCCTAACCGTCTTTCAGAATACGCTAGCTGAAAAGCTACAAACAACCGCACCTGATAAAATCCGTCAGTACTGGTCGCTTATCAAGCATGATCGGCATTCTGCTGGCTTAGTTAGTTGTGGTCTGACAAGTTGTGTCGTTGCACCCTGGATTTCCGCTGAGTCTCTACGCCTTCTCGACACACGCCGAACAATTCCGACAGGTTCCGAGCAGGTGAAATCTTACTCGTAACGAGCCGTCACCTCAACGCAAGCCTACGCAGAGGCTACGAAATCTGGTGGAGTCAAAGCGCGTGAGAGATGGAACGTGCTGCCGCCATGGGAAACCCTTTTAAGCTCTTTCATCTCATTCGGGTCGGCGGTAGAAAAGCTTTGGGTGTGAGCAAAACAATTTGCGAAGCTGACTGCTCGATGATTTACAACCAACGACGTCTTGAACGCTCGGTGGAGCACTTCAAAACACCGTTTAACTGGCCACCAGCTTCAGTTTCTCACACAGCTATTCCGGCTCACGTCTCATGGTCTGCCTCAACAGACCCATCTTATGAGGTTGAAATCCGTAAGGAGATCCAAGCCGTGGGACGTAACAAAGCGCCGGGCTCCGATGACCTTCCCCAGGCCGCATTTCAAGATGGTGGAATGAAGCTTACCAGAGAACTAGTGGCTCTGTTCGGAAAAGAATGACACACTGAGCAGATCATCTCATCTTACGGGTAATAGATTGTCGTCGTCATTTTAAAAAGTCGCACAGTGACTACGCCAATCATGGGGGTATGAGCACTACCCCAGTAGCGTCAAAACTGTAGGCGTCCGTGATTCTGCACCAATTATACAAGGCACGTGAAGAGCAAACCCGCGTGGAGCAGGCTGGGTTTCGCACCGCTCGTGGATGCATCCATCAAATCTTCACCCTCCGACAGTCGCTAGAGCACCGTCATGCCTAACAAAGACCAAAAATCATTGTGTTCTTAGAAATCCGTGCGGTCTTCAACTCTGTCGATAGGACTGCACTATGAAACTGTTGATGAATGAAGTACCTGAGACGTGTGTCCATCCCCAAAGAATTGTCTCATCATGGCCCAGGTCCGGTTAGGGCCTATGACCAGCTTTCGCCACCCTTCGCCGTCTCCAGTAGAGTTCGACAAGGTTGCCCTATATCCTCATTCTTTTACCACTTTGTCATGGAGGATATTCTACAGAATGCTACGTCCGGTATAGCAAAAGGTGGAGTCCAACTCCTCCCAGGGAAAAGTCCTTGACTGGGTGACAACACACAGGCAGTCCAACACGCTTTGAACCATTTGACGATACAGGTATCCAGATATGATACGTGCTTTGTGCCGTCCAAACGCAAATTGCTTATACAAGACTGACAGGAGCCTCTGCTCGCACTTACCGTCTGTGGTTGAGCTTTGGGTACCTCGGGAGCTTGATCGCAGCTGGTGTTGGTGTTGGGGAGGAGATCAAATCACGAATAGCGAAATCTGGAACAGCTTTTGCTATCCCGCAGCACCTGTGGCGCCGCCATTACATCTGACTGCCCCATAGGGGAGGGGTGTACATCACCGCGGCCCATATTGTCCCACTTTACGATTGCGAGACCTGGTCCCTTCGCGTTGAGGATTGTGATTGGCCTTGTGAATTCGAAGACCGATGTTCCCGAAGCGTTGCTCGTGTGATGAAAATATAGGGTGAGCAATGAAATTCGTCGTCGTGTGTTGCGTGCAGATAGTAGCTCTCTAACATAAGTAATCGCTCTAAACCGCTACGGATAGTTTGTCCACCTATTGCGTATGCCTGCCTTTCGTCTACCGCTCCGTGCTCTCTTTGCACGTTCTGGGCAAGGTTGGGAAAAGGGCCGTGGCGGTCAGAGCATTACCTGGCGTAGAGGTATGAAGAGGTATGAAGGCTCAGCGTTGGCTTCGGTTGATGCAGCTCACCGCGACATAGAAAGCTTCGAGAAAATTAAAGCAATTATCACCCGAAGTAAACTTGAACAAAGAACACAACACTGCAAACGAGCACGATTTAATTCCGGAATCATTTCGCTGCATCTCAGCTGATGCTTACTGCAGAATACAAATCAGTTTAAATATCACATGTGTTGATAATCTAACATGGTATCAATTTACTCTTCCGCTTAAGTGGTTACCAGGGCAAGACCAGACTGATATAGACCTCCTTTTGCTGACAAAACAGAGGCTTTCGACGCCTGATTGCTATGGCCTCTACAAATCTCAGCAGCCGTCCATTCGAGATTATGTAACCAACCCGAAAAGAAGTCCCGCGGTCGGCTTGGTGGCCGGTCTACAGCAGATGGCTAGCAATTGATGATGCAGGTGTTCTGTGCGGTTGACTTGGTGCGCTGGTTGTTTGTATGGCCCTCAATCTGATCCGTTCGCGTTCGACCCATGCTGCCATATTTTACTTTTTCCTTGTGACTGTATGCTGCGCTAAATGCTCCTGGTGTACAAGGAGCTGAAGTTTCATTCATTAGGAGGATTAAAGCGTTTTGTGACTTGTGACTGAAATTACGGAGCTGGTTGAATTCTACTTGAAAGCAGATCTTCATTTTGATGGGCTTGGATCACCAATATACGGCCAGCTAGTAGATACGGCGATGAAACTCTTCGAAGGTAAACCATTTGAAGAAAACCATCCTCGTTTCTGTGAACCATATGGAGACGACACGTTTGTGGTGCTACCCGCAGCAAGAATTGAACTATTTGGTGATCACCCAAGTAAGTTTACGGCAGGGATGGAATTTATTCGCGGGGAGGGAAACGATGTGAAACTCCCTTGCTTGAATGTTTTCATCATAATAAAAAATCAGGAACTACTGTGTAGTGGAAGCCAACAACGACCGATCGGGTACTGGACTAAGTTAGCCATCTCATGTCACCCGAGAAGCTGTGTTGGTATTTTGTTTCGCCGTGCCGACATACATTGCAGCACAAAAGAACTCCGGCATAAAGAACGGATCTATCTGTTCCAGCCATTCCATACTGCCATATATGTGATATATCAGAAGCCGTCTATCACACCCTATGCCCTTTGGGTGTCGCCAATGCCCACAACACAACAATACATTCAATTTTATTTAGCGGCAATGATCACATGGAACCAGACAAACACTCAGGGGTGGTGTACCCAGTTCTGTGCTTAGAAGGTGATCAACATTACTAGTCAAGCCAAGAAACGCTTTGTGCACCCAAAGAGTGAATTTTTCAGAAATTTAAGACTTTCCTCTGGATAGATAAAAACAACTGCAAACAAAAAAGACAACATAAGAAATTCCACACTTTGGTAAATGAGAGAAAAATTAGTGCGAGTTTTTCCCTGAGGTGGGTAAGAATATTCTGACGATTAACCGGTAACCGAGCAAGGCGTGCAATTACAATGTTTTTCTGTGAAGAAGTCCGCACAGTAAGCAGTTCATAATTGGAGAGAGTTCGGGGATTTGACAGGGCTTTCGCGATATCCTTGTGTAGACAGTGCCTTTGATCACGTGTTATCCTATGTATGAATGTTTCACAAGTGTCAAGATACTTGGAAATAAAGAAATCAACTGAAACAACTCAATCAACTACACTGTAGTGGGACAAAAGTTTAAGGGATCTCAAAAATAAAGTGATCTTTTTCTCTCAGTCCAAGGAGAAAAATCGAGGAATAGTATAGCCAGTGTGACAGAATGCGGGCAATCAAAAATTCAAAAATAAGATTGTGGTAGGCCAGTTTCCTGAGCCTGTAAGCATAAAAAGATAGTTTTGAACTTTTTTGAAAACGTTGATGACATGGTCAAACTAGAACAGGTTATGGGTTAGGGGGACACCAAGGGATGTAACAGACAGATTTGTGAATTCTTGAATTGTTAACTCTAAGATCAGGGAGATTATTAACTAATGAAAGATAACAGGGACTGGTTTTAAGAATCAATGGAACTTCAATGCACTTACTGATGTTAAGCACAAGAGATCGGGTCGCCGACCAATTATGAAGTCCATTAAGACTGTCCTGGAGAGGTCGGAAACTGTTTAAAATAGGGGATGGGGAAACAAATACAATATCATCAGCGTACTTACAAGCACTAAAGTCTCTGGGAATGGGGAGATTTTGTATATGCATAGAAAACAAGAAAGGAGACAAAATAGCACCTTGAAAAACACCGGCTTCAATGTTAGTTTAAGAAGACTGTACCCCAATCAGTGAAGTAAACTGGGTTCTACGGGAGAAGCAGTCGATTAGAACATTCAAGACTTCAGGAGTTAGACCACGCTCAGAAAGACGTTCAATAAGCACTCTTCGGTCGAGAGAACCAAAAGCGTTTGTATAAGCAAGAAACGTTAAACGAGTGGTACCGGTACCATTTTCCAAGACGGAAGCAATAGAATGAACAATTTAAGCAACGGCGTGAAAATTGGAAAGATGAGGTTTATAAGCAAATTGTAAAGGGTTATGGAAATTACGCTGGAGTATCATGCGGTGCAGCAAAAAGTTTTCAAAAACCTTCAGCAACACAGATGTGCAGACAATTGGACGATACTTTGACGATCCTTTCTTTGGGATTGATCTGATCCGAGCTGACCCCCAACAATCGGGGGTCGTTCCGGATGACAAACAAGTATTGAACAATTCAGCAATGGGTGTTGCAAGCTGGTCGGCGCAAGCTTTCAACGACTGAGGTGCGAATTCATCGGGACCATGGTCTTGGGTTTCCTCAAAACTTGGATAACCTTGACCGGAAAAACGGGATTTATTGCATCACGCGTAGGAAAAGGAGGTACAGAAGTAAATTGACGGTTAAGTACCTCAACGTTGGGACAAGAGCTGATGCGTGAGCCAGTTTCCGCACGGTAGTCCATATCTCACGACGGCTTTTATTGCCAAAACAGTCTCAACGTACATTCCGTTCAGGCGTCTTGCTTCAGCTCTAATCAGCACAGAGGACTCTTTGACACTGTTACCCCGGCCGGTCAAGTAAGCCGTCTCTTTAGCGCGACGGAGTCGCTTAACGAGGGGTGGGGAAAACCTTTAGGTTCGAATATAAATATTTTCTACAGGACAATATTGGTCGTAGCAGAAATTAAGACAATAAGTAAGATGTTCGCTGGACAAAGACGGTTGATTACTGAAGAACACAGAAAAGTCATTAGAAGAAACTAAGTCCCGCAGCCTGTACACGTTTTCCGGAGAACAATTTCCTCTCCGTAGAGTAGGAGAGGTGGGTCGGGTATAAAGGAATTGGTTAGTTTTACTGTACATCTTGGGTTAAAGAAGAATGATACAGTGGTCAGAAGTGCTAATTGGGGCTCCCTTAAAACATGAAACATATTGGGACTATTTACATAAATGCCGTCAAGGAAGGCATTGGTTCGGTTTGGGAAATTGACGAGGTTCACTAAGCTTAAAGTAGTTAGAAAGGAATTATCAAAGCGATTAAAGTCTCCAGCGATAGTACACAAAGACTGTTCAATACAAGTGGCAAATCTTGTTACGTCAGGGTCAAGCGTATAAGGGACTATATATATATATATTAACCAAACAAATAAAGCGAAATCTGCTGAGAAAACGGGGATTGCAGCCAAGAAAAGTACAATTAATTTTATGTAGGAGAGACAAGAAAACCATTGTGTACTCACCTACATGAACACAAGTGCAACACCGCGCTGATCTACGGTGCAACCGCTACACACGAGGTCAGAATCAACGACGTAAAATCAGTGGAAATGGCAAAGAGGAAGGGAGGAAGTTTGCTCTCTGACACGTTCCGTTCGACCAGTGCATTCAATCGGCAAACCAAAATCGATAGTAATTACCCAAGGGTTGTGAAAAAAATGAGAGAAGTAGGATTGGTAGACAAACAGGTGCACAAAATCCACAGGCAGACTCAATTCACACACACACACCACGTGAATTCTCTACTTTCTACTGGATCGATGCGTGTATGCACGTTCAGTGGTTCTGTATAGTCGCAACTCTCACATGTCCGGTTAAGTCACCCGATCGTGCACGTGACAGTTTGTTAAGTGGCAGTTCCGAATTGCGTATCGTCATTTAAGCATCTCGCGTACAATTGGTATTCGATTCAATTATACTTCACTAAGATCAATATGCAGTCACGGTCATCTGTCAAAACAGACAATAAAAGTGGTAATATTGATAGCGGAACTGTTTCACAGCTACTTTTTCATAAATGTGGCAATTACACTACTCTTGATGTGAGGATAAAATTGAAGCTTTATCTATATAAATGCAAGAAATATACTCTTCTTACTGCTAAAGTCCAGCAACGTTTTTCACTATGAAGACATCCATCTTTGTGATTTTGAAACACGCAAATAACCTTATTTCTCGGTAACAAACGCATCCATAGAGGAGGTAGACATTACATAGTTAGGTTAGTTGCACTAGCTTCCGCACTCTACTCACTCGCGAAGGAACCATGAATCAATTACATCAATTACATCCGTATTCGTGAAACGACCCGCAGCACTGGTTTTGTACACCAAATTCTTCTACCTCCCCTCGTCCGGTAGTTGACTGCTAATCAAGTCTCTTTATCTAGCGGGACACCACCCACCTTCAAATCTCTAGCAACACTTTCCACTCATCTTTTCTTAATAAACGTAGTGCCTGAGCCTTCACAAATCATTGAGCCACAGTCTCCAGAGCAAAATCTTGTCTTAATCAGTTGTGAGATTCAACCGTGTTGAGAAACAACATGAACCAACTAGTATTGACTTCCCCACACGAACCCGGTGTGTCTACACCCTTGAGATCGTTATCACGTCAGACCGTTCTCTTTTCTCATGCATACTGTCCTTCAGCTTGGCTCATTAGACCACTGTATAGTTTCTTGCTCTATGAAATTTCCTCAGTCCCACACTCCATCCACCTCTAAACGAACATTTTGGCACTACAACTCAGCCAACTGAGATTTTTTCGCGACATCTGAGTTTCCTGCGCTTGGAACAATTGCTATTCCACTTTAAAAAGTTGCATATCATTCTCCAACTTTACGGAAACCGTCCTTCAATGTTTACATCTTTTATTCCATGCTTTTCCGAACCCCGCAAATGCAAATCCCTCGAGTAGTTTAACCACGCTTGCAATACCACTGTATTCCTTAAACGCTTGATCTCCCCGTCATCGGTAGCCTTCTTCCTTGCCGAAACAATTTCCCTCTGTTTCTACCGTTCTAATCTCCCTCCCAGCTGAGATTCCTCTGTTGAAATTGTTTGTGAACGACACGGGAACCCTGAGGGTTTACATCCTGGTTCATCATCAACTCCACCTCACTTACGAGTTCTAATTCTCTATTCTTTTATCCGTTTCCACCGCTACCTCTTCCTTACCCTACGGTGGAATCCGAATGTGTTGGATGTGCCGTCGTTGGCAGAAATCCCGGAAAACAGTCGAGGTGAATTGGGTGCCATTGTTCAAAACGATCACTTCCGGTAGGTCATGTTTGGCGAGAACGCGGCGATCCCATGGACCTGTAGGTGCTGGCCACGCAATCGGTTGTTCTTTTGCTGGAAATTTGGCCGCCTGTTGGCACTGGGAACATTGCCGAACAATGGTTTCTATGTCTCTGCCCATGAAGGGCCAGTACACATCTTCGTGCGATTACCTTCATCCTGCTGATGCCGAGGTGGGTCGCATGAAATTGGTGGAGTAGTCGTGAACTTAATGACGATGGAATGACAACACGATTGGCGAACATGAGGCATGAGTCAACCAAAGATAGGGATGCACGTCGCATATGAAACTGTTTCAGCTTGTTGGAGGTCATTGTAGGTGGCCAGCCATATACAGTCCATGACATAGCGGATTGAACATTGGGGGCATTTGCCGAGGCATGCTTGATGTCCTCTACAGTAACAGGAGTTCCCCTGATAGCGTCGTTCAGTGCCCGACGTGTATCAGCGTCGGATGTGATAGCTGAAATCACCATGTATTCTGGGGTGGACGTCTGGTTTTGTGGAAGTCGTGATAAACCATCCGCTTGACTAAAGTCCTGCGTGTGGCGGAATACTGGTTGAGCGTCAGGTACCAGTTGCAATGAGGCTTGAACACGGGTGCACAGTTCGACTCCGTCTTGGAAAACCTCAGGAAATTGCTCTGTCATTTGTTTTTCGATCGGTGTGTTGGAGAAAGAGAGCGTAGTACATATTGTGCTCAATGGCAAATCCCATAGATTGAGACGGCCGATCTAGTTGGGGCCCAACAGATTCAGTGGTTTATTATCGAGATAACAGATGCCCTCCTTGTTTATGTCAACAATTGCAATAGTACACTCAAACTGTGCCAACAATTTGATAGAGCCACCACAGAGTTGATGCGGGCTTGTCTTGTTGCTGGATCATTGCCGAGTCACGTTTTAGGTTCGCAATGCATTCACATTCATCGATCAAGTATTGCAACTTTATAATTGGGATCTTGATCAGTTTTCACCAACAAACACGAACGTCTTCGTATCGAGGAGCTCGAAGACCACAAATGAAAACAAGGCATCGAAACTGATCTTCTGTGAGCGAATCCAGCAAAACCGTTCATATTCTCTATTGACTAACCCAGAAAATCTTCAGCGAGACAATTGAACCGAATATTGAATAAGGAATCCGTTTGTCCAAATATCTTCTTTAGCGTTTTGACCGTATCGGTGAACGTTAGTGTTCGTGGTTCCGCCGGAAGTATGTACTCGGAGTAACGGAAATGTTCTGCCGGACCCAGTCTGCGTAACAGGAGACGAACTCGTGTGGCTTCATCGTAGGAGCCAAGCTCGGCCGTGAATATGTCCTTATAACGTTTATACCATGAGTCGAAAGAGACACCAGAATCAGGATCATAGTGGAAATCTGGTATATTGCGGACAATATGGTCTGCAGTGCAAGAATCAGAAGAGATTGATAATCCCGTACCGGCCGGGCGAGTATTCAGCATCTCCATCAGGTGTAACTGAGCTTGTATCATGGCCTTGACGTCATCCGCGTTGGGGTCCTGCTTTGACATTGTGACACACTCCCGTCGCCAATTTGTTACGTTGCCGAATTATGTTTTACTCCGTTTATATCCGTTGCCTACTATTAGGTCGCACAGAACTATATCCCAGGTGAATACTACAAGTGTAAAGAACACAAGATATAGCACAGTAACGATAGTAGCACACGGGGACACGGAAACAAGCTCTAAGACTATGAGCGGATGATAGTTCTAGGAGCAGAATTTACCTAGGCGAAACACAGAACGCACGGTCGGCTCTCGATCTCTCAGGCCTCCTAAAACACGAGAGAGAAGACACGGCTTCGGCAGCACGGATTTTAATGGCTTTGAGCACAAGTCACAAGTCATGAGTCACGATTCAATTTCAAAGTTTTACTTTGCTGCTTTATATGTGACTGAAAATAACATTGATCAATGCAAGAAAACGAATGTACTAATGAAATCCACAATGAGCAATGTTCAACCGGTCATAGGCTCCGTCCGTCTAGGACGGAGAGAGTGAATATTGTCGTACGACACAATATTATTGATTTATCTCAGCGAGATTAGTATTGATCTGCGATGACTCTAATTTGGGTCGAATGTGTTGCAAAATTGATTTTGTTCACAGAATTAGCTTGTGTCCAGCCGGGCTTATTATGGGACGAATGGCACTGATCTTCGTCCCAACAGATTTACAGGAAGCAAAAATAGAGAAACCCTTGTGCTGTTACTGTTTTATTCTCGCCTGGCATCAAAAGAAGTGCAAATCCATTAATCGGTCTAATTAACGTATGGTTTATGTTTCACAGGGATAAATCTCAGCAAATCAGCACGCCAGACATGAAATATACAAACAATCAAATGAAAGGAGTGTAAAGTAAGCACCAACAACAATAAAAATTCACACAGCCTAAAAAACAAAGAATTTAAGTAGGATAATACTCTCCGTTGTTTTGCTTCAGTTTAAAAATAATTCAGAGGTGTTTTGCATTTGATATGAACCCAAGTTATAGGTGACGGCCGATATTGTGTAAGCAAAACTCGGAGTGAATATGAATCATCGGTGGCCATGCGAATTTGATATGATTAGAGCGCCTATCAGTAAACTAGATCGATTGAGAGAACAGCTAAGCATTCCAAGGAGAGGGCTGTGAGAAATGCAAAAATGAATTTGTTTGTGCTTTCAAAATAAAGAGACTTATGTTCAAGGGATTCGATGCGACCAGACAACAAAGAGTGATCATCAACAAATTATCCTGTTTATTTGGTTAACGAAATGATGGGAAATACCGCTTAATTCTGCAAAATGTCTTTTTGTTGCAAGTTGGCGAAAGAACGAAGAGGTATAACCCATAGCCAAGAGAATCAACTACTCCGTTTTGAAACGGCAGTCCAGACCCTAGGATGGGCAGCAGTAATCGACCCAAGGTCCCAATGGGATATGTTTGGTACCGAATCGGGCTACAGCAAAGCTGTAGATCACCAAGTTTTTGTGACTGCAATGGCATCATTCGGATGTTTTATCCTTATGGCAAGAATTCTAAACCCCACTTGACTACGATCTTGATGCCAGGGGGAAGAAAGTCTTTTGAAAAATCTCAATTACAGTGTAAACCTGATGCCAACTTAGAAATGATTTCTTGAAGTAAACGCAAATACTCAATGATAATAATATAATCTGCGTAATCATATAAACTAGTTCATGCTCAAAACATTAAATTCTTGAAATTAAACCAGAATGGAAGTTCAAAGTTGGCGGACAGATTTATTCTGTGCTGTTACTCAATGTTGTACGCTGACAGCCTGGGAAGAAACAAAGAAAAGGCATTTGTTTTTGTCGACTCCGGGTAAATAAATGTACATGTAACAAGTCAGTTTTTTCATTATTGTATAAAAAAGCAAAAATAGAAGTCATGATATTGCATACAAAAAATATTTTACGAACAGTTTATATGCGATGGAAATACCTGTGATGATATACCAAGGGCGCTGGACAGCTGTTTCGTCCTGTTTAGAACTCGTGAGCACGGCGTATTTTCTGTGTCCTTGCCCATGTCAACAGTATCTGGTGCTCGCATACAATAGAACGGGCTTATGCAAACGTGATGTTCTAAATTGAATAAAGCATTCCCTCAAGGCGCTGATCGTCGACTGTGGCTTAGTTGCTGACTCGTCACCGAATTTGCGACAAGACGCCAAGTTGGCACCTGGCTCGTCTACCCACGTTGATCGAACCAGAAGAAGCCCACTCTGACATCGTCAAAGAGCTTTGACTCGAGTCGTTACCACACTGGGTTCGACCGACGGTATCAGAACTGCTGGAAGAAGCCTCCGTCGATAAAGCTGTATCGATTGTCCTTCAAGAACAGAATTCAGGTGCCCACTTCGAACCCTTATAGAGCAAATTCTAGACTCGAATGGGCAGCACAGCCTGCCCAGGTTCGCCAGAAGCCGCTCCAACGCAAACAACTCAAGGCCCCGAATGACCCCACCGAGGGCTGGTGTGGTGATCCTAGCCTACGAGATGAAGCATACCACGGAGTGACACGTTACAGTTTTCGGACAAGTGTGATGAATCAAGCTTCCCTGGTGGAGTCAGCAAAGCGCGTACGTGTCACAGCTTCTGGGCCACAAACTATAGGTCGATTGTGCCAACCAATCGGAAGCTGAACAACGGCAGAAACACTAGCACGCAATTGGCAGAAGCTTGGATGACCAGTCAATTTATTTTTCACATATTATTTAATCCCCTGATTTCTTTCAATAAACGAACTGTTATTCCTGTGGCCTTTTCCTCACGTCTCGGTTACGTGAGATACTTTCGTGCAAGTACCGGTGTGATCCAAAGCTTACGTGGCATCCGTGATTTCTAATTCGTAATCAGTGCATAGTACAATTACTACAGCTGGTTCCATCGTAGCTGTTTACCTTCTTACTTTCTTTTGTTATGAACCAAGGGCTCGCGTGTGGAGGAAATTCTGCACCTACGCACCGATAAAAGAGTAAACCGGCGGGTAAAAGCGGCCGTACCGGTCAGCCTCTCCAGGTTGGTCTGCTGTTTTTCTTACATGACCATACTACGAATGCTAGGTTTCTCGTAGATACAGGAGCCAAAGTTTCAGACTTTTCAATAGGTAACAGCAAGCCACAAGCTATGACGCTTCGGTTATGCGCTGTGAATGGTATTCCCATTCCTACCTTTGGAACAAGACAACTAACGGTCAATCTGGGAGGGCATCGACGTTCATTCTTTCGAGTGTTCCCAATGGAATACTGGGTATTGAACTATCAATTGCTTGTCGATTCACGTAGACTGCAGTTGATCAACCCAGCGTCGAATATCAAATTCACGGGTTTCAAAGCCCCACTTACGGGTTTAATGTCTGATGTTCCTGTGGATTTTCAAACGTTGATTGCCCGATTCTCCAGGTTTGAAAAAAATGTCTTTTTACTTCCTGTTTTATTTATTGAGTATACAAATGTATAGTCAACTTTCAGGCAGGGGGCTGCGGCCATACAAAGTCTGCCTGGGGAAAATACAGAAGTAGGGAAGACGGGCGGTGGTAGCGCGGCTCGAACCCGGGATACCCGTGTCATAATTTGGTGACCTAACCACTTGGCCACCACCGCCTAAACCTACTGAGGATAGTATACTAGTGACTGATCGTGTAGCATACTACAGTCACTAAGGATCCACCAGTCACGGCATGACCTCGCTGACTGGTACCGGACTGTTCTGGAAATTGTATCATTGTGTGTTCAATAAAAGGAAGTAAAATCAAAAAGAAAAAAAGAAGTTAGCACTTGCTAAGCGTCAGTTAGACGTTACTTTCGAAAGGCATCGTACGTTCTTATAGCCCATGGGCCTCTCCTCTACAGATGGTTCTTATAAAAGATAGCATTAGCTGGAGACCGTGTGGCTATTTTCAGTCTGATAGTTATCTAATCCTTCCAATTGTAGTATGCAGGATCGACAGCAGTTCTGAATCCACTCGAAACACTGACCGGAGGTTGACTCGGAACAACGCAGTCCGAGTTCTTATACACCTACCCTCGTTCCAAAAAAGCCGAACAATCCCTGGCCACTCACGGATGCTCTCAAAACACAGGTATGATACACTTCTCATAATAGGTTTCCCTTGGAAGGGGCTTAAAAGCAACCCACAAAAGAGGGAAAATAAAAAAGCACTGAACCAAAAGGTTCAGTGTGACATGCACACGACTCACAGTCAAGTCAAAATGGCTGCGCCTGTCTTCACTACAAAACTCACGAAATTACGGCATCACTTCATGACAGGATTATTTTTTCTGTGACCGATTTGGTACGAGCTTATCATCAGATAACAGTCATCACTGAAGATGTCGAAAAAAACTACTGTCACCACTCCTTTCTGTATGTTTGAGTTCCTACGATTGCCTTTTGGTTTGCGAAACGCTGTTCAGACTATCCAGAGGTTTATCGACAGTATAACTCGAGATTTAGATTTCGTTCAAATTTACATTGATGATTTACTCGTTGCCTCTCCCAATGTAGATGAACATTATCTCCATTTGACACTGACTTTGACCTTTATCTGACAATAGCATCGTAGTGAATCCTGACAAATGTGAACTTGGAGAAAAGTAACTGATTTTCCTTGGCCATAAGGTCACACGAGATGGTATTTTACCATATAAGGATAAAGTACGTGCTATTAGAGAATACAATTTACCATCCTCAATCAATGACCTGAAGTCATTTTTGGGTTTGGTGAATTTCTATAGACTATTCGTCCCACAAATCGCTCAACGAATGCAAACTCCTACGGACCTATTTTGTGGTAATCCACATAAGCTCGTGCTACCAGATGCAGCACGAGTAGCATCCCCACAGGTAATGACACATTTAGCATAGACCACCCCACTTTTGCATCATGTACCATCAGCCACGCTAAGTATTGCGGTTGATACCTCAGACTTTGCACTTACAGCGAACATAAAACAGCAAGTTTCTGCTATTTAGCAATCCTTTGAGTTAAACTCACTAAATCATCAATATCAACACTTTGATTGGTGGAACTATTATATGACGTAATCTACTCAACCGACCACTTTGCTCCCAACATCTGCTCCTCCCCTTCAACACCAATCAACTGAGCGCAGAAAACAAGACTTACTTCTTCTTATGCATGTGAATAATTATTCTAACACTCTTGGCCATTTAACTCTTCCTTCTCCTAGGGAATACGTTGTCTTCCTGACTTGCTCGTGTCTCGTTATTCCATTAACCTCAATGCTCTACCAAGCTCACTTTCACTTTTGTCCATTGTATGATAAATTTTCCACTTACCTCATGCACTACTACTTTTTTTCTACGGCTCCGAATTTCTGTTTCACACCGGCCTTATCTTCCATCGTCATCCAATGACGAGCAATCTTTCTACAATCTTGCTTCAATGAATCGCACTCCATGTTGTCTCACTACCGTCATCTGATGTTATTCACTCCCCGAAATTCCCACAGTCGGATACGTTTTGTCCATAAGATTAAACTAATTATCGTCTGTTTTCATTGGGTCCAGTGTTGCCTGCAAATGGACTCTGTTCGATTTATGTTACTTTTTTGGCTTTTGCACACTTGAACGACTGCATTCCTGGTTTCCCCCACCAACGTAAATCGATCGTCTTCCGTACTGAATTATGTACCAATGATCATGCCTTATACTCCATTCGTTTGAAATATACCCATTGTAATTATTACCCTTTCTTCGTTTAGTTTTCTATACTTTACATGGTTTATTTCACCCAAGCATCACAACAACACTTCTTTCGGTTGCTGCACGATACGTCTGGTCACTTAGTAAAAGAGCATTCGCATGTGGGCAAAACAGTGTCTCCTGTATCAACATTACAAAGTGCAAAGGCAAGTAGCTGCACCTATTAGTATTTTTGCTACACCGCACAACTGCTTTGATCACGTGCACATTGATATTTCAACTCCATTCCCATCGTCACACGGGTAGACCCACTTATTAGCGTGCATTCACCGTTTCACAGGATAGCCTGAGGTTATTTCCATCTCTACTGTCACGGCCAAAACAATGGCTCAACATTTCGTAGATCAATAGATAGCACCCGACGATTGTGCCTCTACTGTCACGACTGGCAGAGGAGCACAAATCGAATCAGAATGATTCTCTCCGTTAACACGGTTACTGGATACGCAAGGCATTCGCACAAATGCTTACCATCCAGCATGTAACGGTCTAGCCGAATGTTTTCACCGTCAACTCAAGGGTGCCCTTGGGGCACACGAGAAGCTCAATTGTTGCGAGAAGATACCTCTTGTTCCATTCGTTTTCAGAACAGGCGTGAAGGCAGATATCTAATGTACAGCTGCTGAACTTTCTTCTGGCATCGTAATACGACTGCCCGGGGGGATTTTTCAGGCCACGGAACATAGACTCCATCGGAATAGACATCTACGTACAACGTTGGTCTACGTTTGTGCAATCCCTGATCCGGCACGAAAGATGTTCATTCTTACTGAACCCTTAGCTGTTCGCGCGTATTCATTCATATTAATACGGTACATTAATCGTTACAACAGACCTACGAAGGGTCTTTTCTAATTATTTCGCGTCATGAAAAGATTTTCAAGATTGATCGACATAGTCCCGTCGATACAATTAACATCGAACGGTTCAAGGCAGCATTTGTCAATGATGGCATCGTACAAGCCAGTATGAGGCTTGATGTTATTCCCGCACGGTCGATGATTCAGGCGTCTACCTCAAATTCGAGCTCGCAGAGAGCAGTACCTGCTAGGATTTCGAATAGTGCAACTGTTTCACATTCAGATCAGCCATGTACGAGCGAATTATCAAACCAGTATGGGACATCAGTTTCACGATAATGTCAACCGATTGTTGTGCCTTCCCATTTGCGGGACGAAGCAAAACACGAAACACAAGAGCCTCTAACACGAGCAGTACCTATTTTGAATTATACCACGAGTTACCTTACCTCAGTATTTGTTTTGTATGCTCAATGCAAATAACGATCCGGATGGTATAACACTTTCAATGAACGACCGAGGATACGTCAATGATTCCCATACTGATATCCGAAGAATCGAATCTGGTTCAAGTTCGACTACTGCAATACAGTTTAAACATGCCAACGATTGTCGAACAAGTGACTCACAGCACGTCCACACTCGCTAACGACTATCTCACCCGTTTTCGAACTCGGTACTGACTCGGAAGCTCTTGCTAACCCGTTCGCTACATCCTACGTGGAATGAACTACGTTATGGATGTTTACTTAGTTTAGCCCACGTGGGATGGAACGAACGGGTTAGTAATGTGAAGGTAAGCCGTCGTTTGCTTGGGAGTTTATCAGGGATAAACGTGCTAGCTCATAGAATTCCCATAAGTAGGCTTCACTGGCTAGGGCACGTATTGCGTATGCTCAGCTGTCATCCGCCGTATCGTGCTTTATTAGCTGTAGCCGCTCCGGGTTGGAGGAAACTACGTGAAGGTGAACAGATAACGTGGAGAAGACGCATGATAAAATGAACAGTGCCATTAGGTAGAGTTATCTTGCGCCTTCCAGGTTAGGGTCGGAAAGACTCCGCAATTAGCTGGTTGGATATATTGAAGGATATGACAGCAAACCGACAGCAGTGGCGCTCTTGTTGTCCTTTCTTATCAGGTCAGAATACTCTGTATGCAGATTTCGACTGCGTACTCTATGTTGACCATAGAGGTTCATCTTCTTACTCCTCGCCCAAAAGAGGTTCACCGGTTGTGGGAATAC
>UZAN01050061.1:0-10398 GCA_900618425.1 Echinostoma caproni
TTTGTGAAAGCCTTGATTTAATATTGATCGAGAAATCGCTCTACAGGAAGCCATTAGTGATGATGATTTAAATGTTTTGTTTCATTTGGTCTTTTTATGTGATTCAACCACTCACCAGCCAAAACAATACGACCAACCGCTAGTTCCTGGGTTAAACAATAATCAATATTTGTAAAATGTGACAAGTAGCTTTCTATTGATTATTTCATCTACATAATTCAATAGGTTCATTGATTAGTTTTGTCATAAACTCTTAAAATAGAAGGTAGAAAATAATCGTACACCGAATTCAAAACTAAGGAAACAAACCTTTTATCAATACGTTTTGAAGTTTCAATATGATCCAGTTAATTCCGTAGTGAGTTTTACTGTACACAGGTCAGAACTCCAAAAATGTAACAATTACTGCTATTTATATCATAAATTTGATTATATTGTTGCATAGCGCTTCCTAGCTTTTCAGTTAACTTATTAATCGAATCGAATCTTCCACTACTCTCGGGCAATAAGTAGTCACCTTGGACATATTTCTAAACGAGTGTTGATTGCCGGTGGTCTTTTAATGTGTGTCCAGTAGAAAACTTGTACTTTTTCAACGATGCATTTATTTACAAGACAAAAACGTTTAGCGATTCTAATTGCACACTGAATTACGAAAGCGACAGACAAGATAAAACTGGTCGACCATGGTGACCAAGTGCGTGTGTGTGTATGCGTCTGGATGCACTAGACTCAACCTCAACCGTGGTGTTTGATGGTACAAAGCTGTGCCAATTTAGATAGGATATTGTATTGAACGAACTAATGCTTTGTATTTCATAATACTCCAAATAAAATATTTCGTTTTATTTCGGTGAAATGTTAAATCGTTCGGGCAGGTTCTATTAGACCACACTGCATCCCAATGATTCTGTGAATAATTTGTCCTTCCAAAGAATTGGAATGGATAATTTTGTTAATGACTTTTAGTCAGTCATCATAATAATAATAATAATCGTAAAGAGCAATCTTTTGGAAATCGAAACACCACAAACACCCTGTTCGAAAACTGTTCCATTTTTCCTGGAATATTTGTTGCATGAGATAGTTTTAGCTCCTGGTCAGACGATCATGGTCATATTAGGGCTAAATTTTCAATCACACAAAAATTTTCCGCATTTCAGTGCTCGTACTCTGCTATGAAATTTTGTTCATAAATGCCAATAAACCTCACTGAACGTTTGTCTCATCCTCAATCAGACTCATCATCACTAGTATACGCTCAGTACGTTAGTGTAGTAATGGTAATAAACGGAATTGAAATCACCACCAGAGTCGAAATCAAAACATGGAATCGTACAGACAGTCCTGTGCCAAAATCTTCCCTCATCGAGATGCAAGAAGAGGGCTTCAGAAGTAATTATATATTGTAAGGAATCGATGCGGATATCATTGGCTGGTCATTACGTAGAAATGTTCTTACCGGCTTTATTGCTGATGAGCATTTGAATGGTACATCTTACATACTTCGGAATGTCTCGTGAGAGATTATCATTCGTTGCAAAATATACTTAAGTAGCTCGTGTTTAAATCCATCAGGAGGGTAAATTTCATTATTGGATTGTACTGTACTAGCTTTAAGAACGGTTCTGTTGGATCATATATCTCGTCTTCTTTGTTACCGGGCGAAAACCAAGCTGCGACTGGTATAATCTTAATGAATAACGTATCTTATTTACTCAAGAACCGCTACGTCTCTTTCATGTCACATGCATTATGTACACGCTATAAAATATGATTGAACTGACAAAAATATTTAACAACAAAAGCAGGCGACTGGGCAATTGCATAACCTTCGTTACTGCCGGCTTATCACGCGACCGCACGGGTCAGTACGAAATACAAGTGATTTTTCGAACTTGAACTATACCTTTGATATACCGGCGTCTCAGGGACACCACCAAATAGTCAGATTCTCAAAAGACCCTAGTTGAAGTCTCAGTTTTACTACTACAGAAAAAACCAGTAGCTGAAGATTACAGATCATTAGCTTAGATTGCTTTGTATCTCTAAACTAGCTATGCTAAACAAGCACACACGCAGTTTTTCTCATTTCCATACGCTTGCAAACGTGTTCATATCCTGACCACAATTCAGATAGCGGTGATATGTTCTGGAAACAGATGAAGAAGAGGAATTGATGCTGATTATAGATACTGTACGGGGGTGACAGTTGCAGAACAACACGAACTGGCTTCTTTAGGGTGTGCATGTATCCGAAAACGCAATAAGTCTGAGGGTGATAAAAGACAACAGAATGCGCAAATCACTAATATAAAAATCACAGAGACCACTTCTTCTATAGGTAAGATCCAAGGTAAAGGAAAAAAGATAATACGTGGGTTTGGAGTTGGTACTGAATCAGGGACTTCACGTTCCATATTGGGACGATGGTTTATAATGTACACAACCCACAGAATGCGGTCAGAGGTGCACACAGGAAGGACTGAAACGATGATGAAAAGGCCTGGCCAATCAAAAATCATAACATCGCAACTCCAAATACAACTATGGACTAGAAAAACGAGAAAAGCTAAAACCAAAGAAAAAATTAGTTCAGAACCCAAGAGAAAAGCATAAACATTCACTATGTATACAGTTCTTCTTCTTCTAGAGAGAAGAAATTGCTCACATTTACATGAGTAACATGATACGCTCGCACGGTGAAGTCTCTCCATTTCCTCTAAACACCCGCTTGTGGCGTTGCAGCGAATCTCATGTTTGAACTGTGTTGCTGATAAAAAACCCGTTCGATCATTTAATCACTAATCCGGAGGCGTTTATCGTGAGAAACAAATGTTTACGTTCACATCACGTGTGTTTATCCACTGTTATCCGACTGTACATTCATCATGTTCTATTTGTGCCATACATCAATCTGGAATTGGACTGAATAATCAGTAGCACTACTAGTCCTTTTGCTTTCTTTATTATTATTATTATTTTTATTTAGGATTCAACCTGTTTTTTCCCGATTATATTGATTGTTCCCTGCCGTACTTCTGGGTCTTACTAAAAGAGACAATCACACACATCCCTCGGGGAGTGACTTTCCAAACATCTTCGTTTCTTCAAATCTCTCAAATATACTATGGCTTGGTCATATCAAATGCCTCTGCTTATCATCTTCTGTCTGTAGGAATATTCACCGACGACAAACTGAATGAACTTTTACTGAATTTCATTCTGGTAATGACACTTACCAGGTTGTTTCCCCACAGTATTCTTCGTGGTTGAGAATCTGTGACTGGGACTCGAACTGGGCAGTACATTCATTTCAACCTTGTATCAGAATTCCCAAAATAGTTTCTTCAGCAATGATATTAGATTGTTGATAAATAGACGGTAGTAAGGACGAGTGGGGGGTTAATTACGAAAGGAAAATCTTAAATTTGCGATATGTATGACCGATATTTAATGATAGAATTTTCGTGTGATTTAATAAACGTGTCATAGTCTTTCTGGGAATTTTTCTTTTAGATAATTTTTCCTTCACAGAGCCCCTGGCCTTTATTGGCAAAACAGCAGCAGCAGCAGCAGCAAAATCAAGAGAGGTTTGTTTCACATCATCCTCCGTCCCACCCGAACGGTATAAGTTTCTATGTTCAAAGAGTTTTTCCAAGACCAAAATAAATAACCGTCTGAGGGCACAAGGTCAGGACCATATAGTGAATGTAACATCTATTTGTAACGAAGTGTTCTTATGGAGTACTGTTGTCTACAGATATGCTCAATGTTACCATTGACATTCACTATATGAAAATGCTATTTGAACAACTGAATCGATGATGCGAAGCGAACAGGGAAAGCTTTACAGGAGGACGGTCATCCTGATTGTTTCCTTGATAAATATGTTATTGTAATAGCTAAGAAATCAAAGGTGTTTACAGTAAATATAAACACCTTATACCTGTAATTATCATGAAGTGGCGGACCGGGTGAGACAAATAGTGAGCAAAACGATAAAACGAACATTCACCACAGTAGCATTGTCCATTGGTTTTGCTCCATCTCACAATTCTTGTGCATCTCAAAGCCATATTGTTCTCTCAGACCATGTAAGTGTTTGCTTGCATCTGTGAAGTAAGCCATATGGGCCGAACGACAATGTAAGTATAAATAAGAATGAGGGAACACCTTTTGGTTAGTACAAAGAAAAAAGCAAGACAATGAAACGCGCGATATGACCGCAAATGCTCAGAACGTATCCCCAAGTGAACGTGAGTCAAGTGTTCAAAATCTTCCGTCGTATTCTGTAACTGTCATAAAATTTGTGGTGTATTCCGACAGCCCTCGTTACGTTATTCCCATCGCAGTTGGTCTGTTAGAGATGCCTCACTCAGATCTAGATATATAGCTAAACTGGTCATTTTGCTTCTCCAGTACTTAAAGGGTAGAATTTTTGTTGGCGCTTCTGTGGCGATAACACATAGATGGAATATAATATGCAAGCTTCGCACAAACTGGATGTGAATTTGGTCAGCAATAATGCGTATATCGACCGAGCATGATCATTTAGTGTCCTTGTAGTGATCCAGACTTACGTGACCGCAATCCAGGCACGACCAGGTCATGTCATCCAATCACCGCTCAGGAAGCTCGGCCAATGGTACACCGGGTGAACATGACATCCGAGTTAGTACATATGATGCGTCGGTGCAAACGGTTCAACCAATCATATGGACTATTACATTCTATAAAACATGATCTAATTCTATCAATAAACATAAGCATCTGCTGCCATCAATTCCTCGTGTATTTCATTGGTGTTCGCATTTCGGGTTGGAGCTAATCCAGTTCTGACCATTACGGTACGGGTTCTCGCAATCCTACATTCAGTACTATTCCGATTACCACAGTTCTATGACAGCCGCCTGAGGTGTAGCTTATGATTTCTATCATGCGATGGAGGTAAGCAATGACTCAAGCGTTGATCGCGCATGATTCACTGGTATCAGCGGAGGGGGACAAATACACACAGAGACATACGCGTAACAGCAAGGTAAACAACCGATATGTATGTCATGGGAATTGAGGTGTGGGACCGAGGCCCGTCTCACAATCGTCCCCCGCACTTCAACGGGAGGCAGAGAAATTGGTGCTGCCTGGAGGTCATCCAAATATCGCTGGGAGGCTTGTCAGCACCGGTGAGGTCAATGCGACAGCTTGAAATAATCCGAGGACCTCTTGAAATGATACTGGGACAACTTGAAGTAATCGCCAGACATCTTGAACTAATGGTCAGATAACTTGAAATTATTCCTGGACATCTTGATATTATATTGGGATGACTTGAATTGTAAAAGGTATAGTGCATCATCATGCGATGGACGTAGGTAATGGTTCAAGTGTTGATGGCGTACGATTCATTGCTCTCAGTGAAACATCGCTCGGTATGACCTATTAGGGAGAGGGGAATGAACACACAAGGATACCGACCTGTACGCGTGCTGGCCAGGTAAACAACAGGAGATTGCGAAGTCTATACTTCATGGTAGTCATCCAGAATTCGCTGGGAGGCTTGAAAAATACAAGAACCTGGCATCTACGATGAAGTCAACGAGATAGCCTGAAATCATACTGAGACAACTTGAAATGATATCCGGATATCTTGAAATCATGTTCGGAAAACTTGAATTACAAAAGTTATAGATCAGTAAGCTGTGTACAGCAAAAGCGATCAGAATTCGAATATTCACATTTTTGCACGTTTGATATCCTATATTTTCCTCTCTTTTGTCAGTATTGTGACCATGATCACTTCCTGCCTGGAAGTTTGTATTTAGCTCGCTAAAGCTTCAATACAATGCAATACAGTACGATATTTACCCCTGCCCCCGTCCCTCGGCCACGCACTCAGAAGCATTTTGACTGTGCATTATCCTTACCATATCTAGGTGTTAATCAATCACTTGATTCCAGTGTGCTGATTGAAACGATGTCCTAACCGGAAGGAGGCTCAAGCAAAGTTGAACGTAGAATCTTTCTGTACATAGCGTGATAAGAGCCACCTCACATGGGATAGAACAATATTGAATGCTTTAATATTAAATGACTAGTTGATGCATTATCAACAAACAGTTAATTTTCTCTGTAGGACCTTATTTTTCTTTATTATTCACATAAAACCTCAGCGGTAATTGACAGTTTATATCCGAATAAGTTGTTCGATACCATGGTGAAGCTGAGAAAGAAAAAGCTTGATGCTTACCAGACTGATAACATATTTTTCATGTGGTGTTTATCAGTTATGAATGCGGATGGAGCATGTTAATTGCGTTTCCACCATGAATGTTCTTTAATGATCTTGGTGTGATCGATTCATTTTTCGTTGCCAGTTCTCAGTCGTCTAAAACCGGGGGACTTTCAGTTTCATTTGAACTGCAAACCGCTAATGCATTCTACTAAATGCATCCCTTCGAGTTCACGAGGAAACAATTTATCACGTAATAGATTATAAAGTCATTAATTTTACCATACCGTCATCCCAACGCAGGTCGTGCATTAGCGTGACACTCACCTTCTAATCGTTATCATTAAGGCCACCTGGTCGATCTGAATGTAGCTCATCTTTACATGAAAAAGGAGTTAGAACAAACTTGCACGAACCAATTCTCACACGTGTTCTTCGTGATCGGGTATCTGCGTATGCATTAATAGAATCAACGCTCGCTTGTTGTAGTGCAACTAATCAAGTGACGTGGCACCGTTATATTCTCTGTGACAGTTAATAATCTAAATAAACTCTAAAAGTAGCTGCAAAAACGATCAATATTTGCTGCTAAAATAGGCTAAAAATAAAAGCATACAACTGTTAAATAAAATAGAATTTTAAAATTTCGGAGGTCATTTAAAAGGGTCACTAAAAATGTGTGTTGGCGAGAATGGTTATTCTTTTATGAAAAACTAATTATTACATTACATTACATGATACTAACGGTGAAATTCCGAGTGACAAATTTTACGATATAAGAACATCTTGTTCGGTGCAGTCGGACAGACAAACAGGGATGTAATGAAATATGTAGAATATCGTATATTTTTCTTATGGGTTGTAGTTATTCAGACAGAATGTATCCTCATGAAAATTCCCTGCATTTCATTCCAAACATTGCCTCGCTGACAGTGTTAAGTTCCCTCATTTTATCTTGCTTTCAAATTTCGAAGGAGCCATTTCCTGCCGGCTTTGTGCGGGAAAATCCCTTGTAAACAAAACATGACTCACACATGGCGGTCACATTCGTGAGCTATTGTTGTCCCATCAGTTAGAAGTTTGTGGTATATCTCTCTCGGCCGATTATCGTCTACGAAATGAGCCCCACGTATTCGGGCCTGTATTATTGTTCCAATTCGTTGTGAATGTTACTTTCATTAACCTCGAGGTTGGGGATGATGGGGTTGCGCCCGTCTATTTCTGTCCGCATGCATGCGTGTGTGTGTGTGTGTGCGTCGCATTTGCCTTGCGGTCATCGCCTCCAAGGCGCCTGGTCATGATATGACCAGTGATAGATATCAAAGTTTGTGCAAACGTGTCGAAGTGCTTCACACAGCTGCGTCCATCATATAAGGGATGCTTGTCTGACAAAACATCTACGCTAGTTTGTTTTCCAGTGAACACGACGAAAGGTCAGATAAATACCCCTATCCCATTTTGCATCAGTTGTTTCCAGTTCCGATTTGTCCCACTCCAGTCTCCTCATTACCGTGAGCGGATAGACGAAAATGAAGTAGTGAATGAGTCATTTCAGGTGCCAGATAAAATGAGTTAATTTGCTGTGGATTTGTACGAAACATGCATCGCAGGAACAGTGATTGCTACTTTCCAATCAACTATTTTCCAGAGTGATACAAAGTTCTGCAGCAAACCATGCAATCTTCGTATGCACTAATTTTTTACTTTATGGTAAGATTTTAAAAGCAAGATAATATAAGCATAGCACAAATCCTAAGTCGCGTAAACATGTCTTGCTGTTGCACCGATGATGTCGTCTAGCCTGGTTACGAAACGTCTGGGAACAATACTTGCAGCTCTGACAACACAGTGACACCAACGTATCTGGCTTAACTGATGCAGCCATTCGCTTAACGGGCTGATCGTTGACTGTGTGCTCCAGGTGCTCTGGTTTCGGCTTCCAACCTGAAGGTTTGCAATAAAAGTTCCGATATGAACAAAACAAAACATTGCTTACTGGTCCTGAGTTCAAACAACGAGAAAACGATTGACCAGTGTTTATTACCGTGACAAAAGTAAATACACGAACTCTCAAGGAAAGAGGCCGAAAAATAATATCAACCCGTAGTCCCAGATGTCTGGAAATGTGCAATACATTTATAACACGAAACGCAGTGTACCTAATGATATACGGATTTGTCGCAGAAAAATCTTTATACCGCTCATCAGTGACGAGCATTTAAAATATTTTCATGAACTCTTACAAGGTTATCCATATTGGTTCTGGTCATCTAAACACCGGTTCAACTAGCGCATTCATGGCCAATATTTTTGAGAGCATGAGGAAATATAATGAATGTATATTGATGAGTAACAGTTAGATGTATTGATATAGGCATTAAATGTATTGAGATAAAGGCATTTCAGAAAACGAAGTCCAATATTTATCAGAGCAGTAGTATAAGTCAACGTTACCAAAGCCACAAGATTCCAATATTCTGTTCTGGAAGTTCCATGGGTCTCCCAGAAATATTGTTACCACAATCTCTAGCAAATGTTTGGTAATTTCATTTTAGGACTTTTCAGTTGCATCGTAGTATATATTTCACGGATTAAATTCTTAACAACCCAAGGTTTCCAGCTGGATACCATTTGACATTTAAATTGGGCGATCTGTTGTGGCGAAACATCCGAACGGTCAGGCAATACCCATGAGCGCAATAGGTGGTGACCGTGCACGCATTATGATCAGTCCGGCAAACCAGATTGGACGATCGATGAGTAGGCCAGTCACATGACGGCCCAACCGAGCTACCAGTTAGTTATGGGTTCAGCCTTACAAGACCAGTGACCATTTCGCTACCCATTGACCGATTGATCCTATCTCTTTTCTAACTTGGACCATAGCTCACTTCGCAATCTCGTTGAGCTCACCTTCTCTCTCACCCGGTTGGTGTGAAGTAATGAATGGTTGTCGTGTGCAATCTGAATGAGATTCAGCCCTAACAACATCGTTGAGACTGCTCACGAAAAGGGTTCAAAAGAAAAAACAAATTGGTACCTGGATAAATAAACGAAAATTGACGAACTGCAAGTTGGTCACGTACACCATTCCTTTTATTTTCAACCGCACACCGTGGCTATACGTTCTATCTATCAGCCCCCTATATTCCCGGTCTTCTATGCATCTAACTTTTTTAATTTATATGTAAAATCTTCACCTGCCCAAACTCACGCCACAACCATCTTCACAAACCAGATTCTAGTTACATAATCCTATGAGATATCCACCAGGCAGTTTTGCAATATCTCATTTATCTACTATCTAACATATGTGCAATATAACCCAAACAAACACTGAACAACAAGGTAAATCAGTTACACACTTCGCAAGTATTGTCACTCATTTATCAAATAGGTTTCGTTTCCATGGCTACTGGATACAACACGCGACTAACCAACACAGACAGGCCATCTGCCAGTGTGGAAATTACACATGCCCCAACCCCGCGGTCCGAAACCCGAATTTTATAATGGTTTGGGACGGAATTTTCAGTCTTTGCTAGAAAAAAAAACGCTCATGTGGAATGCAGGCTGATCGTTCTGTTTTTATCTATTCAAATTTTTGAGTTTTGAACTATTCTGTGTGGGAGTTTGATTTTTGTACAGTTATTTTTTGATGTGCCATCCACATAAACATGTGATTCTGATTGGAATTTCGGTTTGTAGTTATTTTTTGGTTGATAAAACAAATATTTTTACGAATAGAAATCATTTACAGTAGACACAGGAGATTTTTTTCTCTGACATAACTTTATTTATTTATTTTGTATTACTTAGAGCTGTGCTCTATCAAACTATGTATAAACTGAAAGCCAAAACGCAGTGTTCTTGCTGCCCAAATGGAGAGAGACGAACTCAAGATGGTTCTTTCATGCACTGCTGAAATCAGAGCAGGAAAATAAAGCTGACTGAATATCAACAGGACATTGTAATAGCAATATTATTCCGATCCGGTATACATGATGTACTGGGTGTTCCAGAATAGTTGAGTTTCACTCACATCTGACATTTCCCAATGGTTCCCTGTCAAACACTTATTCAAAGATCCTCAACATGCTTAGTTCACTCCTTTGGTGTATATTTCTAAGCATCAAACTCCACATTGCCTGTGACCGTTGTTTGTT
>UZAN01050062.1:0-11115 GCA_900618425.1 Echinostoma caproni
CCTGGGCCACACATCGTCCTGTGCAAACTGAACTGAACTGAACTGAACTGAACTGAACTGCAATTAGTCGCTTGCCCCAGATAATTCGTGTCCACATGGATGACGATAGCGATCACTTCGAAAGTGCAGATGAAGGACCGGATATTGAAATAAATATAATCAGCGAGAAATCCTCGTATGATATCAATCAGAATAGTAAGAATTTGCAAGATGCAGAACCCTTAGGCAAATCAGGTCTTCCCATCGAATCATCTCCAACGTATACGGCTATTTCCGAGGAGAAACCGCCAATATCGACCGGTTCTGAAAAGATACAAGTAGTAAAAACGCAAAAGCAGGTGGAAGAGGTGCATTGTGAGGCTGCCGAACCTACATTCGAATGTGACTTTGCTTCTATCAAGCATGTGAGTTATTCTTTCTTTATTGCTAGTTTAATGGCACAAGGGCCGTTCATCTTGTGGGGAATCGAGACGTTAGGCTAAAATATTACAATAACGTCTCCGCTGCCCAGTTCTGAAATTCCTGGGTCAGCTCACAGGACTTGTGGGTCGAGCCAAATGTAGTACGGTTTCATGCGTGTCACGTTAGACAATACTTGGCTATGACAGTTTGTTGTTATCCGTGGGCTGTTTTTCTGACTCCATTGGGCGACCGTGGTCGCCTAAATCCGCATCTCAAGTGCAAGGTTTATGGTTGTACGAACGAGCTAAAAGATGACCCTCTTTGACATTTGCAGACCTAATAACTACAATATTTCGGTACACCATTTTTCCATTCTTTTATCACCCTACTTGTGACTGAAACACAAGTCTCTTCTTTGTCAGAAACCACCTGTTATGACGTCCGTACTACACTTCCCATTCATTCCTAACCAATGCTGTTGTCTGCACCTTTCTTCACCAATCAATTCCAAATCTTGACTTTTCCAGTTGTGAATTTCAGCTGATGTGGCCGGAGCCCTGAATTCCTTTGAATTATTACTTTTCTGTCCCATTTCGTTCCCCCAATAGTGTTGACTCTTCCAAGTTTGTTTTTTTGTCTTCAAATATTGAGCACTCAATTGNTCGTTGTTATGGCAACATATAAGTGAATTTTTTGAAACGGCTTCTATGTATATGATGAACGGGGATAATGATATTCAGTCAGACATGATTGTACCTAAGCAGGGTGGCCTAGCTACTATTGGATTGAGATGCGCGAAGTACAGTCCTTCAGAATGGATAAAGTATCATGAAGAAAAATATGATTTGGCTTCTAGTGATCGCAATATCTCTAAAGAAATTTCAGGACAGTCACGAGACGTGAGTTTTTCCGTGTAAAAAAAACGAATATTATCCAGTTAATACAAACTACTAATGCAATAACAGACCGTTTCCAAAGAGAATCAACAAAACGTCTCAAAGAACGCGTTCACGACATTTTGTTCTGGAAAACGGAACTTGACAGGGAAATTCAAGATACGATAGCTGAAACAGACTTACTAATCAAGGAAAAACGTCGTTTAGAAAACGCTTTGATGGAATCCGAAGTTCCCTTATTAATTTGCACAGAAAACCTTAATACACGCGATCAACTTGAGGGAATTGATAAAGTCGCTGATGTCGTTGAGAAAGAGCTCCTGACGGTGAGTTCACACAAAATCGATAGTTTTGAAGTAATTACCAAAGTTATTATTTTTGTTAATGCTATTTTATATGACAGCATGCTGTCATAGCATAGTTTGGGATTCAATACACCTATAGGTACACCCATAGGTGCACCTACGCAGGTAGCACGAGTGTCTCCTTGCGAGTACCATGGGGATGCCCCTGCAGGGGCATGGCGTTTCCTAAGCCTTCCCCATCGGCATCCCTAAGGGGACACTCAGGGTTACACGCAAAAAACGGAGCACCACCGCCGACACATATACGCCCCAGTTCACGAAGCTACTTATACCCAATAGCTGTCGCACCTTATCATTGTGCTAATTTGTTTCATCTCATAAACACTCTAATCTGTTCTGCGACATAACATGTCTGTCTCGACCCAAAACGCCTTCCAACTTTAACAGTTTCTCAATCCAACGACCCTTTTTATATTTTGGATTGAAATAAAACGAGATTTGGAGATAAATAAAAAATTCATTGAAAAGAAACGTACTCACACAACTAGATATACGTGTAGTTAGGTGTAGGACATGCAGCTGTAGCTACATGTAAGTACACACACATTTCATTTCGGGGTTTTATTGCCTCTGAAAGATGCCTGTCGTGGTACCTCAGCCTGGCTTGTCCATGTTCCAGAGACTGTTGTCACTGTAGCCTTGAGCTCTCGGATATGATTTCTAGGGATCAAAACCAGCTAGTTCTGTGCAGAACTATTAAGTGAGCCCGCTTATTAAGGATGCTACATGCATTTGCGCATAGCACGAATATATTCATCAGAAGCATGTGTTCATCGTCCCGTATTCCTGAGTCAGCTTCAAACGCAATACCCGAGGAGTAACGTCGTTTTTTGGCGGGCCGTTTTTGATTTCGGACCAGATCTCCTAATATCCGAGTCCCTGCAAGAGCCCATGGGTTCTACCGTTAAGATACGCCTAAGAGATATTTTTCCTTGTGATATATCTCTGTCAGCGTCGTGTACGGGCCTGCTCTGCAAGCAAGTACTCGATTATTCTTACTGTAGCTAGTTTATCTTCTATAATCACCACCCTTTTTCTATAGGGTTTGGTTGGTTGCGACCTTGCTGATTTGGCGATCTCTCCCTTGTATTCCCTACGTATTACCTACTCCTTGAGTCTCGGGTTGTCGGTGTCAATTCTGCAGGGCTCTTTAGAGCGCTCACTTACAAGGTCATGTGGCTTGGTGTTTACTGAAGTTTGTCGCACACGTTCTTTCCGATGTTCGTTCCAGATGAAATAGAACTAAGGTTTTGGGATGGTAGAAATTTTATATTTTTAAAATCCCGAACCGCTGAAGGTGAGTTACCGAAAGCTTAGGTTACTACCTTAGCTACGGCAACGGAAATCTAAAGGTAAATCCGATCAAATCAGAGAAAGCGTGGGATACAAAGCTCACTGTGGTGAAAATGATAAAAAGAAAACTTAAATCTGTAGGTGTGCAGGTTGCTATACCCAATAAAGAAGTTATCCCCGAGAGATATCTATCGCCAAATTTTGGCGATAAGTGCTAAACCACAGAAGAATAAGTACACTCTAGGTCTAGTTCTTGTAATAACTAGGTGTCATTCCAGGCTCAGGTTGCTAGTGGATATCTAGCGTCTTGGTGAAATTGCTTTTTGTCCTTGATTTAATGCTCACGTCCAGAGTATGCGGGTATACCAGGAAATTTAGGAAAAGAAGGAAGAAAAGAAATTTGCATTTGTGACACTGTCATTTAAAGGACCGCCATAAAGTGAGACTCTGGATAAAAGCACGTCCTCTGTTGCAGTCCGGTTTCTCCCTTCTTTGACCGGATTGATTCTTTTGAGGATTTTTAGGGATCTAGACCTACCAAACCAAGGATATTGGTCACTTGGCATCTGCCAAACTTGCGTCAAGATTTGGACTCCCTTGTTACAAGTTCCTGTTAATTGAGGAACAGTAAAGTTTTTGACTTGTTTTGTTTTCAGTTCTCGCAACCATTGACCATGCACTTTTCTGTATCGTTTTTGTTTCCAGTGTTTTGGCTACCCATTTGAACAAAAGAGTAGAACAAATGTTGGAAAGTTGGGAGCAAATTCGAGGGAAAAATGGAGAACTAATACAGATTGTGATCGCAAGAAAATAGAGTAGATGCACGAGCGGCAGTGTTTCCGACACTCAGCCATATCACTCAGAGTCTTTAATCACCGAGTATCATGATGTTGGGGTCCCCATCCGGGAAGCCAAGCGGGACCCTCGTGACACGTTGTTCCGGTTAGAGTTTGTATACCCTCATGCAAGGTCTTAGTTTGACCGTGCTTGGCCGTGTTACATCCAATACCTGCTTTGGCAAACATCGTGCACCATGCAACCTATTTAGTGATATGCGCAGCACATGTCCCACCACCGTAGTCTATGAATGTCGACCACTTGCTCCAGTGGACGACCGCAATTACCTCAAACTCTAAGCTTAGTCTCAGCATTGCTCGTTCTGTTTCCCCTCTAGACTAGTGCGATGCAACGTAGAAAGCGGCCTTCGAAAACCGACAATCTGTTTTATCCTGTTCCTGTAATATTCAAGTCTCTGCTTCGTACAGCACAACTGGCCTAACTGCTGCAGCATACACTCTGCCTTCACGGACAGCCAGATGTCGCATTGGCACCACAGATGGCTCAATTTAGCAAGTGCCACTGAGCCTACTGTTTGCCTGCCGACTAGCCCGCCAGGTGAAATACAACGTCCCAGATAGCAAAATTTGCCTCCTTCTTCTCTTACTTCCCCAGTCAGAGTTAGGTTTGGGGCTCGACCAACCCAAGCTTATAACCACATTTTACACCATTGCAAAATGCCTACCCAACATAGATATACTAGCACTCAGACTATTCAGAAAAGCTTGCAGCTTACCTAGACCTTTACATGGCAACACAATATCGTCTGCATACTCCAGGTCAGACGGTCTGCTACCTGGGAGCCAATCGATATCGCTATCCTCACACAAGGATAGGGCTGTTTCAGGAATTAAGTCTATGAAAAACTTGAATGGAAACAGAGAGAGAGCGTAATCCCGACTATCACCAATTTCTGTGGTGAGCTCTGGTGAAAACATGCAGTAAGCTCGGACTAGATTTTGATTATTAATATAAAAGCATTGGAATATTGAAATAAACTTCTCGGACAAACCCTTTAGAGGGAGGCAGTGCCAGAGTTTTGAGCGATCGACTGAGTCGAAAGCCGCTTTCAGATTGAGGAAGATAGAAATGGTGGGTCCATGTAAGGAGTGTCTAAGATTTAGTGAGGTATGAAAATGTGGCCTATGCAACCTCCACCAGGTCCAAAAACAACATGTTTCCCACTAATGCACCGTTCACGTGCAGCATACAATCGACGAAGTATGTTTCCAGCGAGAAGTTTAGAGTTAATATTCAATAAACTAATTCCTCGGTGGTTTTTGCAAGGAGATTTGTCACCTTTCTTGTAAATCGGTATGAAGGTCGATTCACACCCTTCAGTTGAAATCTGCTCGGTCTCCTGTATTGATCCCAGAAGTTTCGTAAGGCCTTCTTGCCCAACTAGCCTTAAGGTGATTTACTTCTGCACGCAACGTATGCTGTGGGCTTTTTGTCAGAAGTAAGCTAAAGTTAAAAGTTGATTTCGTGGTCCTGATGGTGCGGCGCTTTATCGGTTGCACGCGTTACGTGCGAGATAATTGTTCTACTTTGCTAAGTAATGGTTTTTACACCAGCTCCTGATACCTTGTAAGCGTTGCTTTTTCTGCCACGTTTTTGCAGTCCACTTAATTTTATGGGGATATTATAGTCTTTCCATAACGTGCATCTTGCGCTTTATGAGTTCACAAATTTTTGCGGACTTCACGCGCAAACTTAAGTTCACCGTTTGTAGTAGAGTGCACATATCTCTAAAAAACCCTCGTGCATTCGTGGTAAGCCCCCGTTTGCAAACAGTACAAATGATACTCGCTAGAAAAGTTTGCACCGTTCATCGAAGTTGTAATCGCCAAGACGCTTAACCAGCATACCCACTTGCAACAATTTTGTCGTCCAATTGGCCACTGAATTCTACAAGTCATTCAATAGTAGCCACAGAAAACGCTGAAAGCTCTCCAATTTTGCATACACTACTTCGTAAAATGCTTGGAAGTTAGGGGCGTACTGACCAAAGTGGATGAGAAAATGAAGAGTTTTGCTTGTTTTCACAACTCACTATTCTCCACAGTTGGACTGAAAAAGGTCTCAATATGCCCGACCTTCAATTTGATACCGCACTGATCATAATATGACGTGATCCACCCCAACTTGCAGGCGCATTATTTTTGAACTGCATGTTATCCGTAAAAGCAAACAATCGACCATTAGGCACTCAACGAGTCTTTTCACATGCTTACAAGTACAGTGATTAATATTCTTAAGTAAAATACACAACATTTTCTCCCCAAAGATCTTCTAAGTGCATTTCCTTTTTATTAAACAACAGATAATAATCTATACTAGTCTCCTAATCGACTTCTAAGTAGTTGAAGAAATGAAGAATACCCCGTTTGAATAAACATCGTCTGCAACAATAGTTTGTGTGAATAATAATCTAATAATAGAGTTTATCAGTGTCAAGGCAAGGTGGAATGCTCGGAATAGTTCTACAATTAGTAATGTTCACCACAGAATACGCTGGTTGCTAATCCGACATCATAATTTTGCTGGGTAATACACAAAAGTTTTTTCTTAAAACACTTTCAAATACTGTGTAGAACGTAACGAAAATCAATAAATCCCAATTCTTCAATTACATTATGCCCACTGATTCTTTGAGGCAATTTTGCTTATTCAAAAACCCTAGATTGATAAAAAATCACTGTGAAATTTGTTTTTCCTCATGGATTAAAGATAGCTGTAGAAGAGAGTATATTATGGTGTTAATCAGTGTATGAGCTGCTTTGCATTGGTTTGATATCATTCGGTAAAGTTTATATATATATATATATATATATATATATATATATTCCGTAGTTGATGTGATCAATAATGTTTGATCAGAGATAACGGAATCATATGAGGAGACAGATTGCGGGCAAAATCATTCACCAAGCACATTCTTATCAGGGAAGCGTCAGGGCGATAAGTCGTTCACGCTATTTACATAGTTTGGAAAGGAAATTTTGAATGGCTAATACCTGGCGCTCGTGTATCTACTCATTATTCTCGCAACCACAGTCTACATGAACTCACTATCTCCATTTTGAATTTGCTCGCAACACTTCAATCTTCATTCTCCTCCTTTATCTAAATGGACGGTCAAAAGATACCAACAAAAGCGGCACACAAAAGTGCACGGTTAATGATTGTAAAAACTGAAATTGAACTGAATGACTGATGCGTATTTCCAGGATACCTGGTGCAAACCTGTGCTTTTGGCTTGTATATAATAAATATATACATCTACATCACTGTAAAAATGTTAAAGTGAAATAATTTTTAGTTGAAATATGCTGACGAGTGTTAACAGGATGGATCGTCTGCAAATGCACCTAATATGTATATAGTACTTGATTAGGAGATAAACCAGTCACTTCTAAGCTAAAAATTGGATTCTACTCTGAAAGTTAGTATGGAACACTATTTTGAATGAATAAGTTTGTCAATAATGATCAATTAATTAACTAAGCACTGTCGAATTAATCTTATTGCTTGAATGCATGTATAATGTTATTAACCCACTGTTATCCTAGCATCCTTTGGCGTTTAGGAAACCGCAAAACTGCAAACCAAAGAAGAAAACACAGAGCAGGAGGAATAAAGCGTTTAAATTAGCATATACGAAAAGTATTGTGTAGACCTGAGCGAAACACCGCAGTACTCATTTCACTTCGTCTGTTCACCGAGCTTGGCAATTTGATTGCAAACCTTTTATTACCAGACGAGGTGAAATCTTCAAAGCTTATGCAGTGATGAAGTGCTGAAACGTTTGCAGACAAATTAAAAAGCTCAATGAACAGGCCAGATGAAATTCAGTTCACTCGAGCTACGAGAATCGATTTTCAATAATTCTTCAATATCAATACGCATTATCACCTGTGACAACGAACGGTCTCAAAGAAGCTGTGTGGATTTATCATGGACAATGTTTCAAAATCACAACATTTTCGACGGTTCGTTGGGTTATTAAAGTCTGATATGTGAATCCAACTTTAGCCATGGCTGTTAAGATTTGGACGTTTGATGGATTCAAATGGGAGGTAGACTTGAATAAAAATCAATCAGACTGAATGGTCCACAAAGAAAACCGAACGAAAGTTTTGGTCCCAATAAGAATCGTCAGCAAAATTCAAGCTTTTTGTTTCAATGAAGCCTTCATCTTTCGAGTTAGAAGCCAAAACCCCTATTCACCAGTACACAGTCTATGATCATAACATTGCGCACAGCTACATTAACTTAATCGTGTACAAATTCCTACTCGATCTCTCAAGTGAAAAGAAACAGCTTCTCCATACTTCTTGTCGGTCATCAGAAAAATTCTAACCAAATAAAATAAATTGAAATAGTTGAGAATAAAACAACTCCGAAGAATGGAACCTCACAGAAGAAAAAGTGGATTATGGGTTGTATTGGTAGCTTGAACTGTTGTGAAATAAAAGAATAACCCACAAAATACTGTTTTCACCTCAGAGTTTTCTTTTATTTTTTTTGCGAACGCTTAAACATGCTACCATTATACTTAGTGTGCTACTCTATCAGTACTTGGGATTGTATGCGAATTTGAATGGTGACTTAAAAATCAATCTTTTTTCTCGCATGGAGGACTCAAAGTGATCGGAAGCTAACAAAACCATCTTGTGATCATATGGTACGTCATTAATTGCTCCCATCCAAGGGGCATCAAGTAGTTCCTTTTATCTGCATGTTCTTATCTCGTCAGCTACCCTCAACAGCTAAAAAAGGGATCCAAACGGTTGTGAGCAGATGCTTATAAATGTGATACAATAAACACTGTACTAATGGTACCGGTCTATACGGAACCCAATCGATCTTCCGTAAAGACAGGTCATTCAAAGGGACGGAGCTTCATAGTTCCAGTCCACTAGTCAGTCGTCCGCTTTTCTTCCAGACCTAACAATCTTGACTTGTCTTCCGCGATAATAAGTACCCTAACCATCAACGACACCAGGTTGTTGAATTCAACCCTGCTGTTTGGCTCTTCATGCCAAAAGTACATTAATTCAATCTGTGCTTTGATGTTCAGTCATCCAAGGTGCCAAATTTATCTTCCCGTGGTTGATATGCATCGCTAAGTGTATCGCCTGTAGATTAGGACGAAGAGCAATGTTCATCTGAATGGATATGAAACTAATCGGTTGAATGTGGCAGGAGAAAGTTGTCTGTTGGCCTTCTAAGAAAGTTTTCAGGGTATTTCACGTTTCTTCCCAAATTTATTACAACCAGGGTCTTTTAAAGTTTACGGATAACTTTCCTTGATCTGTGAATTTTTGGAAGTCTTACTTTTATTTTAATCTGCCACCCTTTAGGCAGGTATTTTTTCACTTCTCTAACTCAGATAGGTTTTTACCGTGCGGCATTATCCTATTTAGGCGGAATAAATGCCTAAATCTGAAGTGGTGCCCAATAGAATGTTTGAACTTCCAACACAAATCGCACCCGGATAGGAAATTCGCTCAACGACATATCACGGGGCATCGTTCCAGACTGAAAAACAGAAGCACTCATGGACGCATTTCGTTTTACCTATTCAAAACGTTTCTCCGATTCCGTGTTGCGTTGTCCTGGTAAGACCGATGCATTCGACTGCTGCTTTTCTCCATTTTTTGAATGTAGATGGTTTAAAAGACGATAGCAACCGGAGGTGAGTTAGTGGAAGGGGGATGGATACACGACAGCATTAAAGCAGCTGTGCAGTTCTTCCAAGTTGGAATCATGTGAATTTTATGGATTTTTGGTTCCATCTTGCAAATATTTTAGAAAAAGAATTATTCGATTCTGTTTAAACTGATTTTCGAACTTCTGGTTTGGAAGCGTAAGTTTGGTTTGTTTTCGCCCACCTATCCATTCAAATCACACACGTTGGTTCTGTTAATATATGTAATTGATTACAAATCGTTGGTTAGTGTTATCTAAGTTTTATTTGTGCAAATATTTGCAATGAACAAGCTTTGTTTCTTATCCTTTTCCATTTCCACAGGAGTTCGATGTCATTCACAGTGTGCAGGAAGTGTTGAAGAAAACTATTGAACAGTCCGAGTGCCAAATCGCGTATGTGCTCTTAATCAATTAGAAAATAAACTAGATAAATAAAACAAACATATTTATCCGCACGCTATCGATCACCAGTTCAGCTTTATTTCCGCACCAGCGTTTCTTTTATTTTTCCTTTTCTTCATTAAGAGAAACCTAATTCCCCAGATGTGGTTTTCTTGAGTTCTGCGAAAAAAGACGCTACGTGGATTGAAGTTGAGCGACCAGATGAACATCGATAACAGATTGTTTTCGGTTCAGAGTGTGTAATAAAACAACTTTCTATTCACTTTGAATCGACGCTCCTATGAGTTAAGGAATCACGCGAAGACAGTGATCCAGAACTTGGCATTTAATTCAGTTCCAAAGTGAATGCGAATAAAGATTGTGACAGAAGAAAGCGCGGCTTTATTACAACCAATCAGAGATAGAAAAAAACTAGTAACAAATTGAAATTCGTGTAACAGCGATCAGGCAACCGACCGTGCTTGTAGTTTCTGCCTTTCAGTTGTCAAGTGCACTGATTCAAGATTTACTGGAACTTGTGCTGAGGCTTACCTTCAGTGGTGAACATCTTACATTTGTTGACAAGCTTGTCTACCTTCCAGTTATTGTCTCAGTTCGCGGTAGAATTGAAACCGAGATGGCGCGCTGGGTAGCAAGGCCTTGGTAACATTTGCCTGTTTAAATCATGTGACACTGCAACGTCTTAAAAGGAGTATGTACCGCACTTCGGTTCGCTCAGTGCTACGTCCTGACTGCGAATTCCGGTTATTAACTCACCAGCTGTCTGTCTTTGCCGATCGCTATTGTTAGAGCGTGATTTGGGTGCACTAAATCCCCAAAGAAACATTCCGACGACGTAACTTCTGTAGGTAAAACAGTGGCCTAGTTACCGATGAGATAACGCTTCATACGATGACATTACCGTCTTCTGTGCATAAGCGATAGAAACGAAACAATATACCAACGTTATCTTATTACGTGTTCTATTTAAAGTTGTCTGTTTTAATTTGTTATCAAGTGATTTAGTTGTTCGTACGTGTCGGATCTCTTTCATTTCCAGCTCTGTGTCTGTATATTGAATTTAATTTTTAGTCAGAACAGGGCCATTAAAGAAGCCATGGAAATGAATTGGAGTGATAAATTGGAAGCAGAACATTGGGATGCCAGAGCCGGATATCTTACAAATAGTTCAACAAACAAACAGTTTTATGCCGGAGTGGCCTTGT
>UZAN01050064.1:0-15885 GCA_900618425.1 Echinostoma caproni
ACGAAGATCACATCAACAGAACATCCACGATAATTGTAACTTGTTACTCTTCATTATGTTTTTTGTCTGTAGTATGTACATGAAGATATACAGTAAATTCTTGCGGAAAGAAATTATGCAACACTTTGCTGCTATTTATCATTGGTCAAGGACTGCTCGCCATATTTCCATAGTTGAATTTTCGTTTTACCTCTGGTTAGTGGGATAATATCGCTGGTACAGAAACGTGGCTCACAGTTGATATTTCGCACTTCGAATGGTCTTTCTCAAATATGTCTCTACTCAGAAACAGTCTTCCTACACGTGGTGGTGGTGTTTTACCCTGCTACCGAAACAATATTGATTGCAAGTAAATCTACTCTCCCCTTTCGACACCGGACACTCCGTGGTGTAGATTGAAATTGTCCAAACATGATGATTGTTTGATTGGTTTAGTCCATCGTCCCCCATCATCCCTGGAGACGGTCAATGGAACGCTTTTACTAACTATGTCACACATTCTTACACAAAACTTTACCTATGTTCTTCTTATGGGTGATTTCAACTGCCTCAATCTCAGCAAATCAGCGACCATCCGTCCATTTTCCGAACATCAATTTAAACGACTGATTGACTCGCATCCACTGTACAACCATGTGAAGGTGGCCACCAGGTTTGGAAACCTACAGTCGTCGTCCATACTGGATTTAGTGTTGACCAATGAGGAACTGATGGTAGGGTCTGTCAATGTGACTTCCCCCTAGGACGCAGCGATCACGCAGTACTTACATTCAAATATGTTTGTTACGCTTCGATTCAAGAAAGTTCCTCAGGTAACACGCGCAGATCTATAGATTACACACTGTTGAATAACTTGGTGCTCTCTACTCAGCGGGTTTCCTGTGACGAAGAATCCAATCCGTTTGTCGCCTGGAAGAAATTGATTGACAGTCTCACAAATCTAATGACATCCGTGACTAAGACTAGAGTAATCACCAAGTCCGGCATCACCTATTCGAAGCCGCACAAGGAAATGGCCATCGACGAGGGACTTATCCTGGCGAGATTATAGTCGTCTTCCGAATGTTGTCACGTGGAATAATTATCGTATGCTGAGGAACCAGTGCACCAGGCTGATTCGTGAGGATAAACTGAAACACCGAGAGGAGGTAGCACAGAAATTCATTTCTAACCCTAAGCTGTTGTACAAACACGTCAACTCCATTCGTAAAGTAACGTTTGGTATACCGGTACTAAGTGGTGCTGGAGAAGTTGTAGCCAATCCAATGGAAGCAGCTGGAATGCTGAAAATTCATTATTCCAATGTCTTCGCAGCACCGCAGGTTGAAGATTTACAACTACCTCCCCGGTTGCATCATCTTTCATATCCTTCACTGACCTACGTATCATTTACTGCTGAAAACGTCAAAGTGAAAATAATGGCTTTGCGAAAAAATGCAACCCCAGGTGCGGATAGCATACACCCGAAATATCTGATCTTTTTGGCGAATCACATATCCGAACCGCTAGCCACTCTGTTTGAACGAATGTTTGACCAAGCAACACTCCCAGAATCGTGGAAACAAGGAGTCATTTCACCCATATACAAAGATGATTGTGGTGACCCCACTAACTGCCGACCTGTAACCCTGCTTCCGGTGTTATCAAAAGTCAAGGAGTCAATTGTGGCGGATTATCTGATGGAACACCTCGAAAGATACAACATTCTTTCGACAGCTCAACACGGGTTTAGACAAAAGCGATCCTGCTCCACCAACCTGCTTCTTGTTCGGGATGAATGAACCAAAACAGTCGACGAAGGGGATGCGGTGGATGCGATTTATCTCGAATTCTCGAAAGCATTTGATCGGGTGAATCGCAAATGTTTGCTGCAGAAGCTCTACAATTATGGTGTTTGAGAATTCGCGTTTGATTGGATTAAAGCATTCCTCGAACAACGGACCATATCAGTTCGTGTTCCTGATTCCATATCCGGATCTATCAAAGTCACCCGCGGTGTTCCACAGGGGTCCGTACTCGGTCCCTCTCTGTTCCTCGCATTCATAAATGGTCTACCGAAAGTGTTAGGCCCCAAGACAATACTGTTTGCAGACAACGCCAAAATCTGGAACACAGTAACAGAACCCGAGGGCTCTCTAACACTTCAGGAATCACTCAACGCAGCTTATCAGTGGTCTAAGGAGAACGACATTGAATTTAATGTTTCTAAATGCTAAGTCCTATCCCTATGCCGCAAGTGAAAATTATCGTATTTCCTCGGGGACCAGCAGCTACCACACACTTCTAGTGAAAAGGACTTAGGTATTGTTGTTCAAGAGGATTGAAGCTGCTTCATCAATTGTGCTAAGGCTGCGTTCGCTGCTGTGAAGAATGTCGGCTTACTTCGGCGAGTCTTTGGCCGTTTTGAATCATCACTATTCCAACGTTTGCTATCAGCGTACATTCGACCCCACACAGAGTACGCCATGCAAGCTTGAAGTCCAACGTGATCGCAAGATGCTTGAGCGTCCACGAAGGATGGCCACCAAGATGGTCAAGGGATTGCATTACCTGACAAATGAGGAGAGATTACGATCATTGGGACTATATTCTGCTCAGTACCGCCGAACTCGGGGAGACTTGATTTTGACGTCTCAAATACTGCAGAACCCAAACCATCCATGTCGATCGCTGCTCATTTTATCGACTAATGTAAACCTAAGGAGACACCGTTTCGAGCTACTGAGTTAAATTATCGACTGGAATGCCGGCGCCAGTCTTTTGCAGTCAGAGTATGCAGTTCTTGGAAGCCCTTCCATCTCATGTCGTTTGTGCACCCCCTATTGAATCTTACAAGCAGAGACTTGCTGAAACCTCGACACACTTCACATTCGTACAGAAATGAAAGTAAACGCAAATTCACTGTAGTCTACATTCCCTATCAAATTCTACCCGGAAATCTATGAGACTTATTTTCGGCGTGTAACGATTCATCTGTGAAAATATACTACGGGGATCAGAGAAGCACGAGCGTGTAAGTTATTCCCATGATAAAATTTGGACTTTGACTTCGAAATTAATATAGGCATTTCGATTGATTTCCTCTTAATTGCTGTCACTCTAAAGAGCGGATTTTTTCATCACGTTTTTTGAGATCCTTGCACAAGAATTATTTAACATGTATGCCGGAGATACGCTGCAAATTGGTTGACTACCCGCCTTCCAGTTTGATAATATTTAAAGATGTATGAGTCCATCGGTGCACAGCGTGTGCACACCGATATAAGAATATTCGAGCGCAAACCGCACAATACAGTTCGTGCTTGTGCCAACTGACCGCGAACGTGTAGTCGAATAGAACCATGCAATCGAAATGCATCACGTTACACCTTTCGAAAATATTGAAATATTTCATAGCTGAAACAGAATAATCGATGGAAGACAACGCACATTCAGAAGATGCAACGCTCGCTCCGGTTCAGTTGCGAGCAAAACTACAGATATCATCGTCAACGATATCTAGCTCACGAAATACATGCGATTTAGTCACACATGTCGAGTAATCAACGTAGTCATGCCATCAGTAGATGAAAATGTAAAATCATTGGCTGCTGGTGATTAGTATGTTTTGTTTGTTAGACTTACCAGGGCTAAGCTGGGGTGCTGAAAATCAAAGGAAATACGATTACTTGTTGCTTTTTGCTGAGCGGATTCATCTTGTATCATCCACGCACCCAACAAGCCAAAACTAAGCAAGTCCACATAAGCTTGTGGCAAATGGCTGTTCAACGTGCGATTGAAATAATCTTTACTCTGGTTGAACATCGATTCGAATTTATCTGGGCAATCGAGATGTATAACATGGCTCAACTAATACATTTCGAGATACTTCATAGCTGAAACAGTATACACTTCTGCCTGGCTGCTGATCTGTTTCTATAACTGTAGCTTGATTTATATCATCATCACAACCTGTAGAACTGATTTTCCCTAATCTTTCCATTTGGACAGCATAGAAATTCCGCCTTTTCTCTCTCTCTCTCTCAAAAACACAAATCAAATCAAACGCGGAAATCCATGTTCACTGATGGGTTTGGGTAAAATGAAATGGGGTGATCGAATGGTGGTAATCAACAGTTCTATTGTCAGGGCACATTTTACATTTCATAACTTCGACGACATATCAAGCAGGATGGACTCCACCGCTTTAGTAAATTACGTAGACTCTTCCCTTTACATCGTGTATGGTGACTTCAATAGGTTTGATGTCACGATTTTGCCTACCCTAGGACTACAGAAAGTTGTTAACTTTCCGACCAGACTCGAGGCTTGTCTTGATCTGTGTTTCGTTAACGACATGAATTCATTTAACTTGCGCAGCCGTTCCCCTATTGGCACCTCTGATCATGCAACACTGAAACTATCTCCCACGATCTACAGGAGATCCAATCATCAGTTCTACATTCGGCATTGTAATCGTCGTCTTCATCGGCGTCAATGTGAGCCCGAAAACCTCGCCAGACTAAGAGATACGTTAGATCAGACAGATTTCTCTCTATTTGTGCATAGTGANCCCCCTATATTTAGTGTTAACCTGAATGAATATTTGAAAATCTGTTATGATACGTGCCGCCCGTGGGAAACTTTATACGCACGATCGGACCATTTTTCATCCCCTACACTTAAACGATTACGTCGGAAGAAAAGGCGAGCTTTCAAAGCACAAATGCACTATTTGGTGAGAGACCACTGGAACGCAATCAAGGCGGAACTGCGGAGATTAAACACCGCTTATCTACATGCAATGCTGGCCAACTGGAGTTGTCGCGATACATGGAAAATGTTATTTCAGTTCTGCGATCTCAAAACGAAGGAGCATCTGCCAGCTACCAACGTGGAAGATCTCAATCGCCAATTCAGAAATGCTGAGACGGACGTCCCTTTTCTATGCACAGCATTGGTCCATGCTTTTAATTTTCCTAATTTAATTACGGATCAAACAGAAGTATTCAAAAGTTAAATCAGTCTGAAGTCTAATAAAGCATATGGTCCTGATGGACTGCCACCTGTGGTGCTCAACGAATGTGTTCAACGAATGTTCCCTTTCTCCTGTTTTCACCGACCTACTCAACCTGTGTTTCACTCAGCATTGCATTCCGGACTGGTGGAGAGGGGCATCTATCACGCCAGTAGCCAAAAAGGGAACGTCTGAATTTCACCCGATTGCTTGCACTTCTGTTGGTCCGAAAGTCCTGGAAAAGATTTTACTACAGAACATGTTATCCCAGCTGAATGCACCTGATCCCACTCAATTTGCCTGTCGCAGTTCCGGGTCAACCATCGATGCGTTTGAAACCCGTATTCATTATGTTTCTTCTTCCTTGGACAGAAAACGTAAGGCTGTTCGGTTGTGTTTCCTTCACTACAATGTGACGCCGTTAATTGTGTTGATATGCCCAAACGTCTTCACTCAGACACACACACACACACACACTCTAAGAAGAGTATTCAGTCGGAGCTGACCAATGTGTTACGCAATTATTTCACCCGTCGATTACAGATTACTAAATATAAGGGTCGCAGCTTTTCCCTTTTACCCTCAACTCAAGGAGTTATTCAAGGTGCTATTCTCTTTCCCTTCCCGTTCACAACCTATATTTCTTCCATGTCTGCTTTTGATGATTGTTTGCTCATTAATTATGCCAATGATGTTGTGCATGACATGACGTTTTCGAATTCCTGCGTGTAGCCCAAACTAATGGAGAATAGTTCACTGCTCACCGACTGGTCTTCACAATACAAACTTAGAATGAATCCTTCCAAGTGCAAATATGTCTCATTCTCTTTGCTGAAGGGTGAGCAATACACTGATGTGATGAACTCTTGCCAGTATTTCAATATTAAGGGAGAAGACGTTTCCAGAGCATGCTCTATCAAATATCTTAGAGTCACCATTTTCCGCATTCTCTCTTGGTCTCCTCATGTCGTGGAGACATTTTACAAAGTCAGAAAAATCACGTTTCACATTGTTCGTTTGAAAATGCTATCTACCCCAGTTCAAATAATGAAACCTTTTGCCTTCTCTTGTATCCTTCTCCACTGGCTTTATGCATCCCCGGTTATTTTTCCGAGTCTTTTAATCAAAGACTTCGAACTCATGCATACATCTATCAAACACGTACGTCGATACAGGAGTATGTCTCGCGGGCATGTTGTGCAGTTTATTATTTCATTGCACTTGAGGGCTTGCGAGAAACTTTCTACCAGAATACTACTAGACCCACCTCACCTTAGTAAATGCATCTCTACATCTAGCACTCGCTCAAAGTATAAGCATATAGAAGCACGCAAGCTGCACAACATACATTTCTTCTGTAATGCCCTACGTACCTGGCACGGTTTCTTTCTAACGCTGATCTTGTTTGTCATTAGAACCTTCACACCATGAATTTGCTTAATTTCCCTTATCTGTTTGTATATGCAACGTATCATCATTCTTTTTGTCATTTTTAACCATGCCATTTCCACAGATCAGTGATTTTGTAGTAGCCGAATATTCATCCCCTATGGGGTGAATTAAATTCCGCTTCTTGATTGGACTTAATTTCACCTGACTTGACTTGACTATGGAAACACATGAGTTGAGATAAAACTAGGCTGTGTTGATTCATGTCAGTCATGATGTGAATAGAAATAGCGAAATATTCAGATAAGCATAACATTCTCCGACTCACAGAACACTGGGTGACTTACATGCGGATGCCTGAGCTATCAACAAATATGCGATAAATATGTGTCCAAACATATCAAGCACACAAAATAAGGAATAACAATGAAGGATTGAAGTCGGAGATCAAAGTTCACATCAAACACATATATACCGATAGAGGAATCCTAGGCAGTCCTCATTCATGTCGCTCTGGATTCACCAGAAATAAATCTCCAGTGGGTAGTGTTCTGATTGGTGCTTTCCTCCAGTCAGTCCATATTGAAATGCTCGTCAAATAAATGCTTGTGTGTCAATCTATTTGAAAGTGTATTCCTTCAGTGATTGATTTTTAGTACTTGTCATTTACTGGTTGGGTGACAAAGTAGTAGCACGGCTGGTATCAGGAACGAGCTAGACGACGAATGTTTGACACGCAGGCGAAGGGCTTAATTTGCTGATGTTTTGTTAGGAAGTAAAGATCAATTTTGTTCCCTCATGGACATCGGTGGCCATTGTCATTAGAACCGAATTCGAGGCAAAACACTCTTGAATGAAACAGAAAGTGACACGGAAGATTGACTAAACGGGAAATGTTATTGCGTGGAGCTACGCATTTGGACACTGCGTGCGTGAATTGTCATCTCTTGGTTAGTGCATATGAATTCAATTCTTATGTGACGAGGGTCGTGCTTGAGACCAGCTTAGACCAACCAAGCAAACAACGAAGCTTTGAGAACTAATTGACACCGTCCGTGAGTAGGCGGAAATGTGGTTTTTACTCTCGCATTCCGATGCTTTGCGGTTTCTGTGAGCCGTGGTCTTAGTGCATGCTCATGCGAGGAAGTGTGAGAAGAATGTTTCCATGTGTATACAAATCTTTAGTACACGAGTCGATTACCGAGCGTCGGATGTATGCATGATCTGCCACAATGCTCAGTAGTCAATTTACATTCTCAATAACGTCGCAATCCGCTGATCCTTGATCTTTAGTCGGCGAACCTTGCAACTTTTTTTACTGTTTTGCCAAGGTTTTTATACTTTTGCTTTTCCCTCTGTATTGTTCGATAACTCTCCCTTTTTTCCTCAGATTGCGGTTACTTCTTCAAGATTTTTTTGATCTCTTCTTTCATATTTCGCTTTCCTTTTCTTTTCTACGTGTATGTTTTGACTTTCGCTGTTCTGTTTTCTGCTTTTCCTTTCTTCTGTTCTTTTGAATACTTTTGGTTTATTCCGAAATATTTTTTACTTTGCCTAGCGCTTGATGAGCTGTTGTTTCATTACTCGATATGCTGTAATTTTCCGTTGTATGCGCTTTCGTCGTCACCTTCTTGTACTGTAGTGTTTTCATGTGTCTTCTTTTCACACCTGGAGACGCCGGGGATTTTCCTTTGGTTCGATCACCTTTATCACGACTCTTTTTTGGTTTTCCTTAATATGCTCACGCTTTCCCTCCCTGGGTGAACCATTGTCTCAATCTCAGCTTTTAGAGGTTTCCAAGTAAAGTTCACTTGATTTATTCAAATTAGGCAAACAATCAAACGATTTTGATGTGATCCGTGTTACATGTCATCAATTGACGAAGCCACAGTTTGTGCGACGTAATTCTTTGTTTATTAAAAACCTGTTTAAAAGCTAATGCGGGGTAATAAAGGAAACTGTGGTGATCCAGGCCTACTAGATGACGCCTAACCTGGAACGTTACAGTTCCGGGACATTTGCGATGAATCAAATTTGAATGCTGATGTCAGTGACACGCACATGGCTTCTGAATATACGTCATTGGTGGATCGTGCCAGCCAATCCAAGACAGTGCACGCAGAAGCAGAATTAGGCAAGCAGTACTGCAATCCGATTGGTAGAGGCATAGGTAACCAATAATCTTCTTTTGTACATATTATTTAATCGCCCTCATTTCTTCCAATATTCGAACTCCTACTTACTACCATTCCTGTGGCCTTTTTCCTCGCGTCTCGTTCTCGTGGGACATTACGAACCCATGCCGTTGCAGTCCAGTGGTTCTGCGATCCAGTCCGTGATAGCCGATTATGGATTTGGGTCCTGTGATTCATACTGCGTGGTTGACGTTCCGAATTCCGTGTGTATAACTACTACTACTACAATCATTACAGAAACCTTTTTAGACTAAGATATGCTAATTTGTTTTGAATTTATCTGATACACCTTTAGCGGTAATTTTCCTAACGTCTCATTGATTGATTGCAGCCTGTCAGTTCGATTCGATCGGAATAAATGGTTCCGGAACACGTTGCTGCCTACATTCGGTGTAACCACGTTTTGAAGTCATGTGTTATTTGTGTATTTCTCCCGGTTGCTATTCGCATGCGAACTGGACTCATGAATATAGTTTCACGCACCGTGTCAGTTACGGTTTATCGGTCGCTAACTGATCCTATTCGCGTAGCCCGAGGAGTTCCACATGAACGTGCGCTTGCCTGTCAACTTTTTGTNTTTGTTGTTTTCCTAAACGATCTAACAGGCGTTCGGGGGACATTGGCGTTAATGTCTGCAGATGATGGAGAAATGTGGAATGCAGTTACAAAACCGGAAGATTCACTTCCATCGCTGCAATGCATGTTGGTTTTTCTGGGAAGTTTGAAAAGCACGCTGTTTCCACGTTTATTATCGACCTACCTTTCACTCCACATAGACTACGCCATTGGAGAGTAGAAATCATGACTGTAAAACCATCTGGAATTCTCACAAAGAATGGTTATTAAGATGTTCAAAGGGCCGTATTCCAAGACCTATGTGAAAAGACTGGAATAATTGGATTTATACAACACAATATTTCCGAATACGCGAAGGTTTGGTTTAATTGTATCAAATAATACATAACTGTGATCACCCATGTCGTTCACTGTTTACTTTTTCCAACTGGGGAACCCAAAATAAACCGCAGAAATCTAGATCTAATTATTTGCCCCATCACGTGAGACCATGACGAATTTCGTATTCAGGACTACAAACATGTTAGGTTCGGTCTACGACGTAGACAACTCCGTCAATCTTCCTCTGAATTTTGCATGACTTATACGGTGTTTTGACGATCATATGGATGCGCCGCAAATAAGGATACCCCTTACCCTTTCGATTTGTATTTTCGTGGTAAGCGTTGCTCCAAAGCATGTTTTTACATTTGAGTAAAGCAGTTTATTGAAGCGTAGGCGGAAACCATGTGGTTATTATTGAACTTCAGGCACATGTGTACTTTCCACTGTTGTCCACTCCCAAGTGGTTATCATGGTTGCTCAATGAATGGAAGCTGGGCATCTCAGATGTTTGTTAAAATTTATTAAGTCAAATCGGTCGTGTCAATCAGCGGTGATCAGTATATAAGCACACCACATGGAGTGCAACTTCATTTTTTCTTGCCAATTCAACGAGGAGATTTATTAGGGGTACCAATGGTCAGCAGGTGAACAGACAGTGTCAGTGACCTTGACCCTTTATGCTGTTATGATTGCCCCTCCTGTCATGTGGTTTAGTGTTTGACATACATGGATCTGACGATCAGAAGTTCTTTGTTCTTCCTCTCGCTCTGGGCGATCCGGGAACGTAACAATTGGCGGCGGGAACAAACCCACGCGTTCAAGTCAAAACAAAAATATGTCAGACCAGATGGAAATGTTTATGCAAATGCTTCATACACAAAATAGGCTCATCGAATCGTTGGTCAAAAGGATGGAACATTCTTCATCGCTTCAATCAAGAAATGCAGGTCTAACCAGTGACAACCTCGCCAATGCGATTACAGAATTCACATATGACGCAGATAGAGGACTGACGTTCGGATCATAATACGCAATACTTTGGAATATATTCACCTTGGATTGTGCTCTGTGAAAAGACACTGACAAAGTAAGGCTGCGCATGCGCAAACTTGGCCCCGTTGAACACCAATGATATACCAACTATATCTTACCTCGCAAACCAAAGGACGTACAGGTTTCAGAAACAGTAAGGTGCCTTACCCAAATATTCAGTGCTCGTGCTTCATTATTTCATACACGATATCAGTGCGTGCAAGTCAAGAAGACACAGTCAGAATATTTTGTAAGATATGCAGGTAGAATCAAACTGGAGGCCGAGCGGTTCCAAATGAGGGACCTCTTAATGGACCAGTTCAACTGTTTCTTATTCGTCGGGGGATTAAAGTCATCTGCCAATGCGGAACTACGTAATCGTGTACTATCGAAAATCGAACATTTCCTATATCTCACTCTGCATAACATCACAGAAGAATGCCACTGGATCAAAAACATAAAAATGGACTACGCATTGATAGTGAAAGGTCCGGAATATAATAAGGTGTATCGGTTACAAGTTTTTCCGAACAAACCGAATGTTTGTAATGCATCAATCAACCCCAAGTCTAGACTGTCCACAGCATGCTGGAAATTTGATGGCTGGCATTTCGTGAAATACTGTCCATACGCCGACTGAATCTGTCATGTGTGTGGTAAAAAAGGGCACAAACACACAAAATGTTACCATTATAGACAGCCATCATTCAGGCAAAATGGATCATATCGTAAACCTTCAGTGAGTCATTCACGGTTATTGTATGACTGGTATTGTTCTCTCCGCCACTACTGAATTGTGCTCTGGAGGAAAATTTGTCTATTGTTGTTGATAGTATCCCGCAAATTTTTGAGTTCGACTCTGCGTCTGGCATAACCATTTTAACACGTCATTCATGGTAAACCCTAGGCTGTCTATATTTCCAACAAAAAAATATTTCAGTCTGTAGCGCTTCGGGTAAACAAATGGGTATTGCTGGAATGGTCAAATGTGTTTGCAATTTTCGTGGCACGAAATTTACCTCCACCGCTTATGTTGCCAGTGACTGCTTACGCAATTCGGTTGGCAGTTAATGAATTGATAAATTGGGACTTTGGGATATTCTTGTGAACGAATTTCTTCATTCGACCACCAAAGAAATGAATTGTTTCATCATCCGGAAGACCAAAACATCGGTCTACGAGAGAAAATGTGGATTTATCTTAGTTCATCACCCAATTGCAGATGGAACACAGCACAATTTTCTCCAACAGTTTAGGATTGTGCACCAAGGCCAAAGTGATGCTGTATCTGAAACAGAAAGCAAAAGCCATATTCAGGCAGAAGAGACCAGTTCCATATGCCGCGTTGGACCAGGTCAGTAATGAGTTAAATCGTCTACAAGCAGCTGGGGTCATCAGTCTAGTAACCTATACAGAATGGGTAGAGCCAATATTGGTTGTGAAGAAATCCAAAGGTACGCTTCGTATCTGCGCAGACTTTTCAACTGGCTAAAATGATTTGTTGGAGCTACAGCAGTAACGTCTTCCTGTGCCTGAGGATTTGTTCGCTAAATTAAACGGAGGAAACATATTTTCAAAGACTGACTTTTTTGAGGAGTATTTACAAGTTGAAGTGGAAGAGAAAATCGAAGCATTTTTTGACCATAAATACTCATAAAGAACTATATTGCCATAACAGCTTACCATTTGGTGCTAAATATGAACCTGCCATATTTCAGCAGATAATGGAGATTGTTAGCTGGATTACCCTTCATGGCCGCTAAAATGGATGACCATAACATTGTTAGTACCGAGGCTTATGAGCATTGCCACCATCTGAGTTAGGTATTAACTCACATACAATAATCTGGGTTTCATATCCACACAGAAAAATGTTCTTTCTTCTCTAACTCTTTCAAGTATTTAGGATTTATTGTTGATGCTACTGGTATACAGCCCTACTCAGAAAAAGTGAAACCAATTTGTGTCATGCCAAAACTCGCTGACATTCATGTGTGTCATTCATTTTTAGGCATTGCCAACTATTACAATCAATTTATCTTTGATACGCACAGATTCCGAGCCCCCTTAAACAACTTAATTTTCCCTTTAAACAAGTGTTATTGGAACAGCGAATATCAACATGCTCTTGAACCAGTCAAAACGACTTTGCTGTTTCCTTTATTGTTAACACAGTACGAACCATCATTTGAGATTATTGTAGCAGCGGATGCCGAGACTATGGCATAGGAGGAATCATCGTACATGGGTTGGCGGACCGCTCCCAAAGAGCTATTTCACATGCCTCCCGATCGCTAACATCTGCCAGACGCCATTACAGTAAAATTGAGGAGGCTGTGACGGTTGTTTCAGCGAAACACACATTTCACAAAATGATCCACGGAAGACACTTTATGCTCCAAACCGACCACAAACGGATTCTGACCATTTTTAGCAGCCAAAAGGGTATACCTGTACACACCGCAACGCTTTTACTGGAATATAATTTTGAGATTCAACATAAATCCTCCTCAGAGATTGGGCATGCTGATGCATTGTCCCGTTTTATGGCTTCACAGAAAAAATCGGATGAAAAGTAGGATATTGCATTGGTTGACGTTGAAGAAGACTTTCAACAGGTGCTCATAAATGCTATTTCATGCTTGAGACTAACGGCAGCGTAATCAAGCAAGCCACCAATACAGACAGTGCTATAAACGACATTAAGAACTTCATCAAGTATGGATGGCCGAAAAGAATTTCTGAACGTTCAATTGGAGAGTTTTCACACGATGCGATTTACCGTCAGTCACAATTGACTGTATTCTTTTTGAGAGCAAGAGAATAATCATCCCAACATCACTGAAATGGATTTATTGAAACAGTTCGATGAGGCACTTTCGGGGCTTAACAAGATGAAATCCCTCATGCACAGTGAAGTTTATTGGCGTTTTGTAGATCAGAACATTCAAGAGTTGGTTAGAGAGTGTAGCCAATGCACAACGACTTTCAAATAAGCCCTACAAGTTGAACCGTAATAATGGCCGTTTGCACGAAACCGATTCGTGGAGTTTACCTTTTACTTGCCGTTAATATCAAATCCAAGTGGCTAAACTCTGACATTGTAAAGCACCCTAAAAGCCAGTCGACAATCCGCTTTCTTACAAGCATACTTTGTAGGTTGGGTTTCCCAGTGGTGCATGTTCTACATAACGGTGCCTTATTCACATACCACGAATTTTACAAATTGTTTTTATTAAATGGCATTGTACACATACGAAGCCCGTCGTACCATCCCCAGTCAAATGACCAGGTTGAACCATTTGTGGACACATCGAAAAGGCACATACGAAAATATCCGGAGAACTAGCACTTAGACAGCATTATTGACCTATTTTGGGTCAACTACAGAATAACTTCAAAGCAAAACTTACCAAGCGCTGTATCACCCAGTGAATGCTTGTTTGGGTGAAAATATGGACAAAATACGAAATGATGCTCCCTAAACGGTAGTTGTATGGCACCAATGGAAACTCAAAGCCGCAACCAAAACGTGGATACAATATTGGCGATAAAGTTCAGGCAGAAGACTTCAGAACAAATCATCAAACATGGACTTCAGGAACTGCAACAGGAAAACGAGGACATGTATACGAACTGCAGGTAGGAACAGAACAGTGCATAAAACACACTACGAAGAAAGTACAATTCAAACTAGCGCGAAGGTAGCATTCCTCATGATCACACATGTCAGTCGTTAGACGATGTTCCAACACACCGCACGACCACAATACACAACTGCAAATGTTGGAGTTGGTTACGCAACGAAATGGTCACCTGCAATCATCTAGATATCCTCATCATAATAGATGTTTCACATAACCATTCCCGGTAAACCCAGGAATGAAATAATACGAAGCTCGAGGAATTACGGGGGGAGGTATTAGGGGACAAATGGATGGGCGGATGAAGAGAAGGTGTCCTTGACCTTGACCTCGTTTGATGTTATTTATGATTGTAGCTCTTGTTGTGTGTCTTAGCGCTTGACGCATTCATTAGAACTTACACAGATCTGACAGTAATACGGTCTTTCTTCCTCTCGCTCTGGACGATTTCGGAACGTAACAAGAATTTTCATTTGGGAACGTTTATTCGTACTCCCCGTTGAACAGAATAATGACAGTATGCGACGAATAATTATGTTAATCATTCAGGCATGCATCTCAAAACACATATTTTTAACTAAGAAATGTGATATTACTACAAATGAGGTGCAGGGCACTTCGATGAAGACATCCCGTAAATAGGTCAGTCTAAACTGGTGGGGCTCTACGTCATCGTCATCAGTCGTCAGATTTCCCGGGAACACCTGATCCGAATTATCTGGGGGCTATTGAGCGCAACTGCTCCAGCTGTTTTCCCGAAGAATAATGCAGCTGCGCTTCTGTTCCTTGTCCTGTGAAATTTGCGTGGTCATCATCTTGAATATATCATCAACTAAATTCAATCCAACCTTTGATAATCTGCTCGAGGTGAATGTTGATCGGATGCTGAGGCACAGAGCTATGAGGAATATGAAGATTATTGTGAAAAAGGACCGGTATGCAATGGTAAAAGATACTATCGGACGGTTGCAATAGAGGTAATTCATTTCTTGTTGAAATTCGAACCACCCTCAATTCCAGGGGGGGGGGGATAATGCAGTTCTTATTTGATTTTTGGGTGCGTCTGAGGTGAACTCGAGAGATAACATTCCATATGACGACTGAATACTAGATAACTATATATATATATATATACATATATATATATATATATATATATATATATATATAAATCGTCACAATAATCTTGTTTGAAACATCGGTAGACTTTCAGAGCCAGTCCATCAAAGAATTAATGCTATGATTCAATGTTTTGTAGGTGGGTTGGATGCTACTAATCGCAAAGAACGAGATTTGATATTCCAGTCCAACAACACATTGAATCATATCACTGATTCTTTGATGGACTGGCTCTGAAAGAGTTGTCTATCCAAAAGTCTTCCAGTGTTGCAAAAGTTATTGTGACGATAATACACTTTCTGTGTACAGGTATATGAATGGTTTGACAAAAGATTACCGGGTACGCATGACTAACCCCCGGCAAGAACCGCGAAACCGGTCGTGTTCTTCCAAGGAGATTCTGTCCGGTCGTTCACATACTACTGATTATGAAATATATATGTATATATACAAAAAGAGGTAAAGTTTACTAGTGAGTGCTGAATTAAACACGCCTGTTTTCTAATATTTTTTGTGAACTTCTCCTCTTATCAGAGATTATTCCTTGATATGTCGGTTACAGTCTACTAACGGTTAGACTAATGAACGTTACGTTCGTATTCTCGGTGCA
>UZAN01050065.1:3383-14056 GCA_900618425.1 Echinostoma caproni
GTTTACACGATATAGCACAACCCCACAAGGTCGAAAAAGCAGTCCAGTGCTTCCCAGCTTTTCAGCTCACACCTCATTTGCACGACGAATTCATCATATGAACAGAACACTGTTATTCCTGTGGTCTTAATCTAGTGTAATCATTTGATCTCCATTTCACTCTACTTTGTACTCCAACTCCCAATTCTCATATTCACTTTTACATTGGCAACATGCCTGTTCATAAGTGGCTGATATATATATATATATGTATATATATATACATATATATATATATATATTCACGGCGCAAAACACATCTGGTATAACCTCGATCACCAAACTGTTCAGAGCATGTTGATCTACCTGTGTATTGCCACCCAACATGGCATCGGCATATTCTAAGAGTTCAACTCCATACTTTGCTAGAACAGACCAAGCGTTGAAGGAACTAAGTGTAGTATGCGCTTTGATTCATCGAAGCTCCAAAGGCTACTTCAAGCCTTATACCAACTTGTTAATGAAACCGTCATAGGTGAAGATCAGTTCCATGTCGTCGACATATTGATCTACCTCGGAAGTAAAACAGCAATTGACGATGACGTTGAAAACAGATTACTAATCGTCAACTCATAGCGTCCGTATCACCGCAACGACATTTATCTCTCTCTCTGAGGTGACTATTATGCAGTCATCCACCTACAGTTGTTCGGTTTACGGGTGCGAGATGTGGCTACTGAACTTTGGGACTGGTCAATAGGTTTACGCATGAAATCATCATTGACTCAGAAGCAGTACCGTTACTTGATGTTTATAACGTTAGACATCCTCAGATTGGATTGTGAAATCAATAATCTAGGATTCTTCTTTGGACGAATTGAACCTATGAAGAACCGGATAAAAAGGCCGTACGTAAGCAGAAGAATAGCAAATGCTTGTCACGTCTTATGGCACAGCAGTGTCTCATAATCCATGTCTATATCTGTTACCAGTCGTTGTGCATTATTGTTAATTCTGAACGAGCTTCACCTTCTTTTGCATACATACTGATAACACATAGCATCTAAACACGTTTTACGCTTGGTGCTATTTGAGACAACACAAATTGACTCACAGAAACGTTTTGATGCTCAAGCCTTGAGATGATGATGCGTTAATCGGCCTTAAATGCTAATCAAAATGATTGTTGAAAAAGAATCTCCCTAACACCAAAAAGAAAAATCCCACATGGAATAATTTTGATTAAATACCCCAATTAGTCCTGGCTGAATGCACCCTAATAATCCACTGTGAAAGCTCATTTCTGGGTGTACACATCATGAAATGTAGATCTCTTTTGTGAGGCAGTGAATGAACGACGGTACATTTTAAATTTTGAGCACAAAATTTCACCGATCTCAAGGAGCATTTCTGAACAGACTCCATTAATCTATCCTTTGGTGTCAGTTTTTTTCCCACTAATGACTTTTTTATTCTCTGCCTTGTGTTGTCTCACCATGTCTGGGATCTGTTAAAGTCTGTCAAATTTGAGCTCACACACATAATTTATGTTACAATATTGAATGGAAACGATGAGCGGTCAATTTTTATCCCTAACAGCCAATGTATATACCCTATTCGTTCTAAGATCTGGACAACAACGGTTCTTAACTGTGAGTCGCGTTACAGCATCTGGGGATACACTTCTCAAGATACGTATTCCACTAACGTGGAACAGCAGACGCGCAATCAGTCAGCTTTTGCAGTCCAATCCACTCACATCCAAGGAGCGACTGGAACTGCATCCCAGAACTGAAGGATCCGCTGTTCTGGATAGAGGTGAACTCCAGTCAAACTTTACTTTCTTTACGTAAAAACATGGTACCCGATTAGGTATTATCGTATTTCTTGATGTTCGGTTGTTTGAGTGCATAGTTGAAAAGACAAGAACTGCTGTTTTTTTTATTTTCACACACGTCTGAATTCAGACTGTGTGCCAAACAAATCATGTTACAATAATCTTTATAAAAAGAAAATGTTCCATGATTGGCTTGTGGGCTGAGTACTGCCAGGTTGCCCAGGCTAAGGCCGGTTAATTTTCTTGAGGAATCCATAATCGGAGCCTTCGGCTAGCCAAAGCCTGGCCCGCAAGGCAGCGGGGTGGTGTGTGAAAACCGCAATCCATTGGGAGCCGGTGTCCAGTTCATCGGATCATACGACCTTCGGACGGGGTCGAACGTCCAAGGTGCCGAATACACCTCCATGCTCAATCGAGCCGGTGACCACTGCCACAACCGAAAAGGTGTGAGTGTTGTTCGTACGTCTCCTCATGGTTGGTTCAGAATCAGGGTTTTTGGCCAACTCTCCTAGGTGAACTGCCGGTGGTCCACCAACCCGGCTATAGCCCCGGATGTCGGCTTTTCGTACTCTCATTTTGGTGCGAAAACACCTCGGCCACGAGAAGGCAGTGAGTAGAGCTTCCTCAGCAGAATTGGTTAATTGAGACGCTTGGTCGTGTGGGAGCATTTCGCGAGGTGCAAGGGAAGGGTGACCAACCACAACCCTAGACACCCATTGTCGACCATACGGAGGCTTTTGAAGAAGTACTGTACGAGATTTTTGGCCTTGTTAGGTCTCGTCAGCAGTACAAATTCAGTAGCCTAACTTGGGCTTGATCCCGAGACTTCATAGGTAGAATGTAATCATACTACTCAGTTAATCAGTAGGCAGCTGGTCACATTTCTTCCCTTTGTCTATGATATAGAGTAACCTGTCTTTGAAAGTTTGCTACAGCCATATCATATCGCTTACTTTTCATAGTCTTCCAGGGCTGTGAATCTATCGAAAACGTCCAGAACATGGCTACTTTGTATCTTTGACGAAATCCAACGTGGTTGAATCAGCTTTACAGTGCTTTCTAGCTCTTCGTTTCCCGTTTACAAGAAATCGAGTAAAACCATCCACTACACTACATTCACTATATTTTTGTTAGAATCTCAGGTGTTTTCTTTTAGGCATTACTTTTGTCCCACTGTTTGCTTTATTCCGATATACTAGTCAATATGTCTGAAAAAATTTGTCCTATTCCTATCGGTGTCATCAAATTTGTAGGATTCGGGACCATTGACGTGTTTAAAAATATTTGTCTTTAGCTGTTGTCGATATCTGGATTGGCCATTCAATTCGAAATTTGATTGCACACTGTTGTTTGATGAACGGCAAATAGGGTAAAGTTCATAGGGGAACCTGCGGTTTAGTTAGGAGAACAAACATTTTAATTAGAGGGGAAAGCCATTTATGGTTCCGATTTTCCGTTGTTGTATTAAGCCATTCAAGATTAATGTGTCGAACAGGACTAATAATAATAATAAATAATAAATAAAATATGAGCTTACTGCTCCTTACGTGTTTAAATGATTCGTTGTGAATATCCACCGAATAAGCTTAAATTCGAATCTAATTAAATTAATTAAATTCGAGTGAGGCGTTAACTCAGCTTGACCAATCCACATTTCCAGTGAAAAAAAGCGAAAATGTTCATGCTCGGTAACAACAAATGATTGGACAAGATACCTGGCTTTCAATCAAATTAACACGGGTAACGTGTTCTCATTAAATAAGTCATATCGCATTGCAGAAAAGTGGCAGAATGTGCAGGCTGGCTTACGAGGTTTAAGTTTTTGACCTTTAGATCATAACTCACCTATCGCTTTTTTAGCCAATACACTGTGTACAACAGTACGGTGATTAATGATAAATTAGAAATAGAGAGCATTTCGTTTAATCTTCTCATTCGCTGACGTAAAACAAACAAGCACATTCGATTTGTAAATCCGAGTGAACGGATAGACAGTTAGACAGGGGCTATCAGAATTAAAAACATAGGTCTACTTCACGGCAAACGAACTGATTGGATCAACAACTTAAGGGCGCGCAGAACGAAATGATGTAATCGGATTGGCAACCCCTCACCTATTGCAAACGATTTTGCATCGAAGTTACGTAACAACGGTTTGAAAGAGGAAGCGGGATTATTGTGAGTGTTATAGTGTTAGTAACACAGCAATATCGGTAGAGAATTATATTCGCCGACGTTTCGGTTACCGTGGTTACCCTTTCTCAAGGTAGGTTTTGCAAGCGGGATTATGTCTGGTTGCCATGACGTGTTTTTCAATTGTTGACCTTAGGTTACGTGTGACCGCCTGATTACTGGGTGTGGGTTGCGTCATTGACTTCACCATCCGCTTTGGAATGTGTTCGGTTATCCGCTGTGATAACTGACGTACCTGACCCATGTTTTCAATTCTAATAGACCCTGTCTAATTGTACATGTCCGTTTTCTAGGATTTACAAAATCCAATGTGCCGTACATGCGCTTGTTTGTTTTACGTCAGAGATTGAGAAGATTAAACAACATGTCTTCTGTGGATTTTGGTACGATGAATAAAGGGGACCTAGTGTTTTAAAGAAATCGAAGAGTTTATTAAATTCTGGAAAACAAGGTTACAGACATTAATCAATTGCAAAGAAACGGTCCGATTGACATTATTAGTGGCTGACTCTCAGTTTCAGTTTTCACGACAAATAACCATGGACCTTCGTGAGGTGGTTTCGGTTACTGCCTTTAAGCTGCCCGTTTGGTTACAAGAGTAGAAAGGGGATTGAACTATTGAGAGCAGAGTCAAAGAGAAGACACACTGTTATAATTCTACAAGGCGGTGCTCGAGGATAGTTGTTTAATGCAGATTACAGTTGGGATATCACTAATTTGGCATACATAACACAGACATCTCATCGGAAATACGCCATCGCAGTTCCTGGCAGCACACCGGTTAATGCATGGGGCAGTCGGTAGTTATTCTTTGAGACACAGCACTTTGCTCTCGGTGATCTTTTTAATTTTTGATCTTTGGAAGAAACCACTAACTATTTGCATACTACTCACAAATGTGAGCAGTATCTCACAACATCAGAATACATGTAGATGGAATTGCAAGCATAATGGTATATCCACCAGCACCATTGTTTATGATGCTCGACGAGAACACTAAGTGTCTATTGCCATCAGCTGCGTTGACTTGNTGGAGGTCCCCATTCAGGGAGCCTAACGTGACCCATACGACCGAGTCTCTTCGTTAGGTTTTTCATACTTAAATGCTTGGTTTGAATGCGTCTTACTGCGTCTTACCTCGGCATTAATCATTTCGCAACACGGCATTTGCAGCAGTGTTTGAACACCGATAGACTTTTTACTCTGTTCCCGTAACGACCAAGTCTCAGCACCGTAAAGCAGCAATTGCTGAACTTTTGCGGCATACACGCAATTCTTCAAAGGTAGTCGGATGTGGCAACGACGCTGAACATGTCTCAAGTTGGCAAATGCCAATCGAGTTTTCTGAATGCTTGCCGATAGTTCATCCGCGATTCGTCCACCGGGGGAGATATAGCTGCTCAATTAACAAACTTTTTTTTACTTTCTCTACTACTTCCTCAGTTGGAGTGACGTCGGGAGCTGGACTAACCCAGTCTTGTAGCAATATTTTGCCTTTTGAAGGTGCAAAGCGCATACCAAACATGGCTACACTGGCATCCAAGTCATCCAGAAAAACGTGCAAATTGTTAGATCATCTCTTAGCAGTACAGTTTCGTCTGCCATCCATGAAAAATAGTCTATATTTTAGAATTTGGTGAAAAGTGAAAATGTGGTCTATACGACCTCGACCGGGTTTCGTGAACTCAAGGAACGCGGCTGAACTTCTATTCTTTAGAGTGGATGGGGACACTTAGGGCAGTGTCGCAATCGTCAGATGCGGAATCACCTGACACAAGAAGTGTGGAGCGTGAGAATGAGGTCGTATCTGCACAACGCAAAATGCTGATTGAAGTACTTTACATATACTTGCTTGTAAGATAGAACATACGTCTAAATTGAAATTTTCAGGGGTTCTAGCTAAAACAGCTTGTTGGCCGACCTGATTGAGTGTGCGGACGTTAAATAAAGTCAAGCTAAAAGGAGTTCTCGGTCTCAACAGTCTAAATCTTTGCGATTGGCTGACCTTACAAGTTGGACGTTGAATGACATCCAGTGATTGACAAAAACTGGATGTATCTCGTAAGATTTGGGAGGGGCTGAGAGAGTGGGTGCACGACATACTTCGTGGTAACTCACACCGACGAAGGGTTCTTTTTTTGATAACTCTGACCCGAGTCTGACCAGCCAGGCAGCGGGAATTTTTTCTTTGTGAACGGGATTTGAAGAAACGCATTCTAAATATCCGGGTTTGAGAAGACCTTGATAAGTATTCTCTGGTTCTTTTGTGGCACCGTTCGTTTGAGAAAACGACTCCACCACCGAATTTCCTTTGTGCATGATAGGTAATCAATTACTCGTAATATTGAAAACGTACGGCTTTTTCACCACTCCCACTGAGGTTACATATATTCCTCATTTCTATTTTGTTTGTAAGAAAAGCCATTCGTTCTAAATACACTGCATGGCGGAAGTATCGTTGTACAGTTTTTCACGCGGGATTTAATTGGTTTCTAATTTTTTTAGATAACATTGTTATCGGAACTTTGGGAGGATCACAGCAATAGGGAATCTTCTACACGTTTAATGTATTTTGTTACGTACCATGGCGTGATGAACGGCAACAGAGGTCAATTCCATAGTTCAAATAGTTAGTTGGCAGATTTGAAGTTTGTATGTCGATTGTGAAAAGTTCAGTAGCCTCGGTGGGATTCGAACCCACGCATGGACGCCGCCTACGCTTTGTACGCGCATGCTCTACCAGCTGAGCTACGAGGCCACACCGATTCCATAGTTACCAGATTCTACCGTTCACTCATGATAACCAGTAAATTGAGCCACAGGACATGCACTGAAGAATCATTTGGGGCGCCATCGGCATAGGCGTGCTGTTGTGTTGATCGACAGCAAAACTACGCACGATCAAATGTGGTTGGTGCTGACAGAATTCGAACTTCGGATCTTACAATCCATGCACGTCGGTGACACTGAGTTAAACCGTTTAACTACTACCACTGAATTCTGGTAACAAAGATATCTCATATCCCAAAGGATTGATCTGAGAGACAGAAGAATAACCGTATAAAGGTCTGTTATAAATTTAAGTCTTTTGGTATAGGTGCTCATGTCTTCCTTCAATGTCCAAGTTTTCTTGAGGAAATGGCTACTACGTTATCCATAGGACTACTGATAATGTCCATATAGTTATCAGGATAGACTTTTATTGTACTCTGTTTGTGGAAGGAATTTCGACCTATCTAGATCTAACGAGAGATTAACTAGATGCACTAATTATCCTTGAGCATTCCCCCTAAATTAGATCGCTGGCTTTATGCATATCTATTAAAATAAAGGAGGATGTTGTTTCTCACCTTTGAATTTTTATTTGGAAATCAGTCGGTGTAGTATCCAGTTTTGTAAAGTGATATCCATGTGTTGTTTGTATCAGCTTTAAACAATATTGGTGCTGTTCAACTCTCGCTTATTCTTGCCTACATGTCGTCCGAAATTACCACTGGTATTTCAGCAATTATTCAGTTTATGAACAGAGGGTACTTGGTAGAAGAAATGCTCACAGAATCGTAGTGTTTTCTGTCATTTTTTCTTGTTCCGGACATAATAAAAGAGTGAGTGAATTCTATTGCACTCCCTCATTTAGGCACCAGAGAAGAACGACAACGCGGGACAACCGGCCGCCTGATGGGAGCTGTGCCTCAAATACCCCCACCATCAGCCAATACAGAGGGATCAACGTTTACCAGAAACGGTCTCTTCCACGCCTCCAGTTCGACACCCCCACCGATATTTGCCTATCGCAATAAAATTATACGTAGCCTGGACACCAACCAAGTTATTATTGTTTTCGGACCTCCGGGGTCCGGTAAAACCACATATTTACCTCAGGTAACCACGGTTGCTTCAAATGAACAGGCTTACTATGTTTAAGGCTGAAAAGAGTTGGTGATTCCAACCATTGCTCGAAAATGTTTCACTTACCCTAATGCATAAAGGATTATTTGAAATCGACTGCACACTGGTAGTTATTCTGGCAGTTTGTATTCATTATACTATTCAATAAGAAAATCTATTCATGGACTGAATTGTCCCCAGTTTATTTAGTATTTAAGCTCTGATTTCTTACCCTTAAGTATCCGGTCAGGGTGTATTGTAATATGCTACTTTTGGTATTGATTTTGACCTGAAACGTACCCAAGCAATCATGTAATCCACGAATGTTATGCTTCATTGGGAAAAACATTCGAACACAAACGAGAAACCTGGTTTTGGTTGTCTGTGAACAGCTCAGTTCAGTTTGAACAGCCATTAACCATGCACAATCGTGCGCCGGTTTTGGTTGCTGTCTCTTGGCTACCCATTTAGAACGAAGAGTAGGAGAAGACCGGAAGATTGAAAGTAGAGTCAAACAGAAAATGGAGAATTTCAGTGGTCTAAGGTTGCCAAGAAATTGAGAAGATGAAAGAACGCCACTGTTGACGAAACTCAGCCATATCACTCAGTGTCTCTAACCATCGGGTACGATCATCCCGAGGTCCCCATCCAGGGAGCCTAACAAGACCTATGTGACCCAGACTCCTGGTTAGGGTTTTCATACCCTCGTGCCAGGTTTTAGGTTGACCACCCTCGGCTTTTTTCCACCGACTACCTGCCTCGGTAAACATTGTGCGTGGTGGCAACCTATTTGGTGACGTGCGTAAAACATGCCCCAACCAACGTAATCTATGGTGAACACTGGTTTTTTGTTGTTGTTATTGTTGTACCTTCGAATACTAGATGAAGAGTGAATATGGATCCTACCAAGTGTTTTTAATCATCCAAAACCAGGAAAATGAAGATTTGATCATATCTGGTGTAGTCGGCAATGTATGTATGCATATGTATATGTATATATGGCAAGTCAAGTATATTTGTATTCACCCCAAAAGGCTGATATTCAGCGGCCATTTAGTCAAAATAGAATCAATAAGCGAGCAAAATTACACCATAATTGTGGAAAACAAGGACAAAACAAAACAACTCGCGATATGAGTTTGTTAAGTTCAGAAACGATATAGTCTGGGTCACCAAGAAATCGAGCAAGATAAGGCACCCCAGAAGACCAATAGACGGTTGTGAGGGCAAATATACAACTATAGCGAGATCAGGTTTAAAAAAGAAACACTAAGATCTGTATGTAACGGATGCGAAGGGTTGCTCATGATTTTTGTGGTTAACGAGAATTTCTTGGGAAATCCCGCTATTTTTAGATGCATGTGCTACGGATCTGGAAAGCAACCTAAAGTCCTTCTTGAGTATCCCTGGGAAGATTACAGGTGACCCGNNNNCAACAAGCGAGGGACGGATAAAGATTTCAGGCGTATGACATGAAACTACAGTTTTCTGACCTTTCCAAATACAGGAACATCTTAGTCAAACCAGCATAAATTTCGGCTGACTAACATCACCGAGATACCTTATATTTGTACGTATTATGTATGTATTTCAAATGCGCCTAAATCCAGATTGTGTGCTAAACGATAATCTCTATTAAAAGAAAGGTTTTTATGTTCTCGAGATTCCAAGACTCCAGCCCCATTATCCGATAGATGTCCCCGTTGAACCAATCTGTGAAGTTTCACTTACGCCTCTCTGGGGACCCTGAGGCTGCGGCTTCCGGTCTTGCTGGCGTTGGTGTGGCTCTCAGTGAGAGAGCTGAAGCCGCGCTCCTGGACTGGTTCCCAGTCGACAGTAGGCTGTGCGAAGTGAGACTTAAAGGTTCGTGCAAAGTAAACAGCCGTCGCCCCGACAGACGAAACGTGTTTGTCGTGTCGGCGCACAGACTGCAGCCCAGATGCAGTAAAAGATGAATTTTATCATAACCTACACGATCTCTTGCGTTAAGCAAGTCGGGCCGATATCGTGATTTTAGCAGGAGATGTGAATGCTAGAGTAGGTCGACTGACTTCGAGAGAGACGCATCTGGGTGGTCCTTTCGGACTAGTTTCCTGTCGCTCGGAAAACGGGGAACGGTTGCTGGCTCTTTGTTCCGATCACCGCCTATTCCTCGCCAATACGAATTCAGACGCTCCAACTGCCGGCACGCCACTTGGCGTCCGCCCTCCTTGAGTCAGATACGCACGCAGATCGACCATATCGCTATAAGCTACAAATGGCGGGATTGTATACAAGACTGCCGATCGTACTGGAGCACTCACCTCGAATCCGACCACGCGTTAGTTTGCGCCAAACTGTCCATGTGCTTCGGTGGGCGTCCTAAAAAGTAACAGCGGCGGTTAGATTGCGATAAATTGTCTTAACCAGCATGCTTAGCCATCTTGAAAAAAGGGGTTGCTAACAAGCTAGAACCAACCCCAACTGATAACGTTAGTGAGCACTGGGCGCTTATCGAGAATGCTCTGCGTTCTGCTGGCTTGGTTAGTTGTGGTCTGACACGTCGTGCCGTGGCACCCTGAATTTCTGCGGAATCTGAACGGCTTCTCGACGCACGTCGATCAATCCCGACCGGAAGCGAGCATAATGAAATACGACGAGCAACGAGTCGTAACCTCAACGTAAGCCGACGCAGAGACCGCGAGATCTGGTGGACTAAACGCCCGTCAGAGATGGAACGTGCTGCCGCCATGGGAAATTTCCGTAAGCTGTTTCATCTCATCCGGGTCACCGGTAG